>LZPO01029365.1:0-12377 GCA_001675575.1 Neotoma lepida
TAGCCTATGAATATGTACATATTTGAAGTTTATACTAAATTACAGAGAGCTAGTTATTTTAATATTATTTTCAGTATTGCATCTCATATCCCATATTTTCAACTTTTGTTCAGTTTCAGTTTTTTTCTCCAGTTCATCCTTTAATATCCTCTTTCCAGAGGCCAATGAGTAGACATCTTAAATTCTTCTTGTTTTTCTGTCTATCTGAAGAGGCTATCATTTTAATCTTACTTCCAAATGATACATTAATGTGGGTCGACCACTGTGAGGCAAATAATCATCTCTTGCTGGTGATCTCTCTGCACTTTTGTTCCTGCTTTAAAGATTTTTTTCTTTGATATTCTATCATATTGATCTAAGATTTCTTACACATGGGTTTATTTTTACTTATCTTGACCAAGACTACGCATGTTGTTTTATACATTTTTTAGAACTAGAAAAGGTATCCTGTTTCCATTTGAATAACACTCTCCCTTGGGTTCACATTCTTACTATCAAGATAGATGCTAGCTATTCTTGGTCTTTCTTATAGGCATATTTTTAAATCATTCTTTTGTTAGCCTCATAGCTATATTTTAGTACACTAACTCTTTTCTTTTAGTCAGTTATACCATTCATTTTTAACATTTACTGTCCATACTAATTAATTTCTAGACATTTGGTTGCTGTTGTCTGTGTACTTATTTTCTGATTTTTGCAGTACTCTAGATTGAACATAGGTCCTCTAACGTGTTAGAATATACTCCATTGAGTTTATCACCAGCCTCCCTTACCTTAATTTATAGAATTATAGCTGTCTTTGAGCTTATAATCCTCTTGCCTCATTCAACCTCACAAATAACAGAAATTATAGGCATGTACCACAAAGCATTATTCTTTTATGTTTTAATTTTTTTCTTCTTACCTTCCCCAGCTTTAGATCCAGTGAGAAAAAAATCATAACTGCTGTAACAAGATATGCCCACCAGTAAAATAGTGACATAGATGTTATGGGAGTAACCATATACTTTCAGATTGGATTTAGGCTCATTCCAACAGATGGAACCAATACCTGGAATGGTTATCAAGGCCAAGAACCTATGACTCTGCAAGCAATAGTCCCTAGGGGAGAAGCTAAGATTATAATTCTGCAAAATGGAGATGGTATTAAAACAAAACCTAATAATGCATTTCTATACCCATAGACAAGTGTTTTGCTCAACTCTTATCACAGAAGCTTCTTCTTGCAGTAGATAACAATTAATATAAAGGCCCACAACTGGTTATAGTACAGAGAATATGAGATTTAAGAGTTCTCATCCTTAAATGGGACATTTATATAATACACCTCCCTAGGCTCTGGGATATTTGAGGAAGAGGAAAATGGAAAGATTATAAGAGCCAGAGGTGTTGGATGACTACAAGGAAATTGTTTTCCACACATTGCAGAGCAGCCACACACATGAACTCACAGCAGTTGAGACTGCTACATAAGACCTCATAAGTTCAAGCCAGATAAAACCCAGCACAGCGGTGGAAGGCTAAACATGAAGCCCTATGCATAGCTGAGGAGCTATTGGTAATTGCTAGCAGCTGGAATGCCAGTTTTCTTTAAGATTATGCAAATAAAGAAATGGGAAGGTTTGTTCCAGTTTTTAAAATTGAACTAAAATGGTTATGACATATTATTCACCTTCATAACCATTTTAAATGTACCATCTAGTGGCTTGCCACAAGTACACCACCCCATAAAATTATCAACACAATATAATCCCAGGACATCATCATCACTCAAGATATACCTCTACCAATTAAACAGTCACTCCCATCCTTCCTCCAGTCTCCCAGTGATGGGGATGCCAAATAAATGAGAAAATGTAATACACAGCATGTGATGACTGGAACATCCAATTGGCAAAATGTTTTCAAGATTCATACATATTTTGACATGTCTCAGCACTTCATTTATTTCCATTGCTAAATATTATCTCTTTGTATGGTTACTCTGCATTTTGTTTATTTATTCCTTGATTCTTGGGTATTTAAGTTGCATATATCTCCAATATAAGTTTGTGCCGAATATTTTGTCTGAACATATTTCAGTTTTCTTAAGTTTAAAGAGATTTATTGAACACTTTTTCCCAGCTCCACATTTTATCTACTTGTACCCAGACTGTTGCTTCATCCCGCTGACTTAGGAAATAATGCTATAATTAATATTGCATTGTATTTGTTTAAATTGTAGTTCAAATATTTTTTCTTAAGTGAAAACATGAATTGGAAATTCTGGGGTGCTTTTGATACTATTCTATTGGGCACAGAAAACCAAAAAAAAAAAATCATGCATCAACTGTTTGAAGAAAATTCATGTAAAGATTCATGTAAAGAAGAAAAATTCATGTAAAGAAGAAAAGGGAAATGATAATTTTTTATGTATTGAATATAGGTAACATACATTTCACTGATTCTCAATATACTTGTTTTAGCACCTTTGAAACCATGATGCATTTTACAACCAATGTAAGGCAACAGTTTAATTTGAAATGATTCTTTTTCTTAATGAAAAATAAAATAGTAATGTGTTAGAATCAAATATTTTGTGATACAGTGACATACCATCTACAGTTCACACGACATACTAAGATTTTTAAAAGGAAACATGAAAGCTCTTCCTGGCTGGCCTGGGAATTTGTGAGTTTTCCCTGTCCCTGCTCTATGAGATCCTGAGATACAAGGGAATAAGCTGCTTGGCACACCAGGGGGCCCCAAAGCCCAGTATAAATTATTTTTCATGGTCCACTCCGTCTCTGCCTCTGTGTGGCCACCATCACCATAGAAACCCTCACAGCTCTCACCATAATAGTTCAGTACTGGATAATCTCTCATTTCTTATCGTCCCTCATTGTATCTTAGACATTTAATTCTTTTACATTCGTGTACCCAATAATGTGTTTTACATTTCTGCACATCCCTAGTACTGGAAGCTTTGCATGTCTTCACCACACCCATACCCTCCTCTGTCCCTCCTATTTTTTTGTTCTCTCCTTCCCTCCTCTTCAATAGTCTCACATTACACAGATGCTTTTTGAGAGGAGTGTTCCTTTATAAAGCCATGGGAAAAGGAAATGAAAGCAAAGCAAAGATTTACAAATAGTGTGCAAATTGTGAGGTTTTTAATGACTGTGTTTCTCCTACTAGGATATATAAAAGCAACAAGAAAAAAAATTAATGAGACCTTACTTTTAACAGAAGCTAACAAATAATGATCATTAGGAAGTCTTGGCAGATGTTCTAACCTAGTCTGGGGTCAGCTGTGCTATGCATTTTTTTTCCTTTCCCACAAAGCAAGAGAGCTGGCTTCATGATTTCTTGGATCCCTCCACTGTTGATTTCCTACAGCTATGCTCTTTTGAAAAAGTTCTGGCCCAAACAATATGCCTGTATCTTTTGTCTATAAAAGAGCTCAGAAATCACTTGATGGGCTGAGAAAGTGAACTCCCTTGCCAAAAATCTTAGAGGAAAAAATAAAAACACAAGCTTTATGTTTAAGCTCAACAATATTAGCTATCCATTTCCAAAGTGTTCCATTCACTGAAACAGGATCAGNTCACATGAGGTGTAAGTTGGCATAGTCTCCTAGGAGGCCAATCATCACCACTACATCCATTCAGTTACTGCTTTTTTGTTGTTGTATTTTGGTTTTCCAAAGTCATCTCTCAGAAGTAATTTCAAAATGGATGAACAAATTCATAAGTCTAATAAAAACAACTACCAAAACTTAACATGAATTATAAACCAGAGTATTCAATATCCCAGTGTCTCTTCTCAAGTAAGGTGAAGGAAACCATAGTGGCTCACCCATCCCGTTAAGTATTTCTCCATCTTTAGACTTAAGTTTCCAATAAGAGAATGAAGTCATATCTTCAAAAACAAATGACTTTTGACATCAGGGCTTGCATCTTATCTTATAATAGAAGCATAGTTACTCTAGGAAGAACATTTTACCTTTCATTCTTGCTGGCTAGCAACTAAAAGAAAGATATACACAGGTTGAGGCAAGCTTTCTAAATTTCAATTTAAATTCTGAGTGGATTTTAAGCTGTCTATAGAGAAGTTTGAAGACTGGATTATTTAAATGAAGACTACTCATGATGTGAGCGATAGGACTACAAAGGAAACCATCTGTAAATACTCAAAACACATTAAGTGAAGGAAAGATTTGACTCATTCTGCAACCTGAAGGAGAAAGCTATTGGTACAACATGAAATGGACTGTCTGCAAATGTCCACTAGTCAACTTTGCCCAGCATATTACAGTGTACTTTAGAGAGAAATTGTCAAGTTAAAATTGCCCACTGTCAATCACTCTAGTTGCTTAATTGAATTTTAATAGTCAAATGACCACACTTCTTGACATTTAACACCCCTTTAAACCTGAGATCTTAATGACTCTCAATCTATGACAAGCATACCAATTCTTAGCTGCCTCCAATAAAGAACAGAGGGTCTCCTAGCACTCAAGGGCCTCTGATTCAAATTGCAGGGCCACTAAACAAATCAAATCCTTTGAAAGCAAGGAAGCAAAGGTCAGCCTCCCTTTCTCCAATAACCTTACAATTGGAGCTCATAGACCACTTCTTTTCAGTGGCTTTACAGCTCCCTCCTGAGTCCTAGCCCGCCCTGCAATTGATAGCAAGTCCACTGAAACACCTGCACTGCTCTCACATCCTATTTGGAGGTATATTACTGGCCATGGCACCTACAGGGTTCAGACAAGCTGAGTTCTTTCCTAGTGCTGCAACTCCAGCAAAAAATAAATAAATAAANAAGTTCTCTTTCAAGATGGATGACCCTCTTGCCAGCAATTGCTTAGATGGAGTGTTCATTCCTATACTCTGGGCTACTTACCAGCTCTGAAATTTTGCAGGTAATTTCTACCTACCAATCTGTTGCTTGCCCACCTCACACCAGCTCCCATTCTGTCCTTCCCAAGATAGATGTAACATTATAAACACCACTTTAGGATTTCTAACACAGAAGGTGAAGTTAGAGACCTTCAACACCATATTAATAGGAGTTCTAATGAAGAACTCAAATAACCTACCTGTCACTGGAGTTGTGTCTCCCCCAGGGAACATTAAAGTGNCAAGACACTCTACCTGTGGTCTATTTTTATTTTTTCCCCTTCATTCTTCTACCCGATCTCAATCTTTTATTCCTTATGTAGTATTAGTTCTTGCAGAATGATTTCTGCAGATCTGAGTTTGGGTTGCAAAATTGCCCATCGATTTTCCGTGTCATTGGTGAGATGTGCACTGAGCCAGTAAACTGAAGAGCTGAATAGGAGTTCCCAGCATCCTCTCTAGCATTCTGTCCAGCAGGAACCTGTCATTCTAATAATCTACCCTAAGACAAGATTAAATGATACTGTTGTAAGGATGGAAGATGCGAATTCTCATCAGAATGACCCAATGTNTTAATGCTGGCTGCTACAGATTCAGAATTGAAGAGCAAGCTCCTTGACCTAAAATGTTTTGTCTAGTGCAAGGGTCAGCAAACATTTCCTGAAAAGAGACAGAGAATAAATAATCAAGATGTTACAGGCCATAAAATCTGTGATGCAGCCATTTAATTCTACCATTATATCCCAAGGACAGCCATATACAATATTTAAGCATGTGTCCATTATTGTGGTTCCCTAAAACTTTAATCAGGCTGTAGGTGTAGCTCAATGGTAGAGCACTGGTTTTNCAACTGTAGATCCCTAGATTCAATACTTAATAGTGCCATAAAATGAAAACAAGGAACATTTATTCACAAAAATATGTACTGGGTTTTATTTGACCTTCAAGAGAATATTTTACAAGTCCCCAAGATAATGACTTGCAGTGGTTTGAATAAGACACCCCCGCCCCAATAAGTCTTAGGCATTTGAATACTTGGTCAACACTTGGTGGCCATTTGAGAAGGATTAGCATGTATGGCCTTGTTGNAAGAGGTGTCACTGGAAGTACACTTAAGGATTTAAAAGCCTCCTCTGTCCACAATGCACCCTCTGCTTCCTGTTTGTGGATCAGAAGGTGAGTTCTCAGCTGCTGCTCCAGTGCCAAGCCTGCCTGCCTGCTGCCATGCTTCCACCATGATCGTGATGGACTCCTAGCTCTCTGGAATTGCAAGACCCAAATAAACCCTTCCTTCTATAAATTGCCTTTGTCATAGTGTTTTATCACAGCAATAGAAAAATAACTGGTACATGACTCAACTGTTGAAATTGTGGAGTTCTCAGAAAAAGAAAAGCCATAGGGGATTGATTGATTTGAACTTCTGTGTTTTGTAAGAATGGAATGTTGTATGCCCAGAGCCAAATTATCTTGGGCTTAACCCACCAAATAGTTATATGTTGCCAACCCCTATGTGTGACCTAACATCCTGTAGTTGCTAGGTAAATCCTTTTGGAATGTACAAACAAACAGATCCCTAGTTTCCACTAACCTAAAAACTAAGAATATGATCAGATATCTTTTGGAGCCTATAGCAGAGATTCTCTGCTCTTCTGTAACCAACTTGCCTGATGTTTCCATCAATGCATTTTTAAAAAGTATCTTGATTTATGTTTTTTAATTCCATGAGTGTGTAGAAACTTCATGTAGCAGTTACTCCAGGAGAACATAGTAGTAGGTATCTGTTCACCAGCATCTGTTCACAGGGTATGCTCACTCACATTTGACTTCATAATAAACTATTTTTCATTTCCTTTGAGGTGAAAGCTGTGTTTTTAACATTATTCAATGGTCAACAATGGATAATAGAACAGGAGAGAAATTGTAGAAAGCGTTAAGGAAAACTTCTCTGCAACCAATGCACGGTTATTGGATTGAAAGGTGTAAAAGACACTCTTGACATTGTCCAAAGATGGAAAGCCTGCTCCACTCCAGGCTACTACTGAGTAGAAATCTACCTGTGACAGAGAGTCCTTAGAGCTTGCTAGTTCTTAGTACACATGCTGGAGTAAAGAGACACCCAGAGACATGCTGTCCTGTTCAGTAGGTGTGTGAGCTTAGACAAGTCACAAATCTTTCCCNAACTTTAGCATCTTCTTCTGTTCAAAAAGACATTGGGATGGGAGAGGTATCTGTGGGAAATCACAAACCTGGGGATCTCAATTTTATCTCCCAGAACCCATATAAAAAGTTAGTCTCAGTGCCATAAACCTGATTCTCAGTGCTGGAGAAGTAGAGAGCAGTGGATCCCTGGGGCTTGTGAGCCAGCCAGTCTAGGTCTAGGTTCAGTGAGACACGCTGACTAAAAATTAAGGTATAATATGATAGAGGAAGACACCTTGCTTCCACACTCACAGGCACACATGTGCATACCCCTCACTCACACCTGCACACCCGCATGCACACCCATCCCTAGACGCGCAGAGGATACACAGTATACCCTGTAAGGTGTTGTAAGGTTTGAGTCCACTATTTTGAATGGTTCTTACCAGAGAGTAAAAGTTCCTTATACGCTTGCTGTTATTAACATGACAAAACCAAGCCTAGTTCCTCCATAACAATCTTGTACCTCCATGGTGGGAGGGGCGAAGAGAAACTGCTGGTACATGCTGAAAATCATTTGAAAATTCTAACCAACTTCTTCATTCCAGCCTTATTTGTTTGTTGTTTTAATCTCTCTGCCCTCGGCTGCTACAGGAGGAGAGGAGTAGTTGATTGGCAGGTTAGCTGTTTAAAATCAATATGAGAAGCACTTGGAGATTAAAGCAATTTGTGCAAGTTCTTGCTACGGTTGGGAGNTAAAACTGCTCTTGAAGGAAGCAGCAAAGTAGATGAAGAAACTGGGTCAGAAACAGCGTAAAACTGTGTGAGTGGAGGTGAGATTACAACAATAGAGCAGTGAGACTTTTCCTTCAAAGACTGTTTCTTTTTATATAAAAAATAAAATAGAATCCAAAGCCCTAATCTCAAAATTGCCCGACTAGTCCTGACTTGCACTGATTTAAACACACCTGTCTCTAACCTCTNCTACAGCCATGCCCCTACCCACACATGTACTCGCTAATCACACCCTACCCCAACCCTGTCTTCCATCTCTGCAGGAACTGCCTGGTACCTGTTAGCAATGAAGAAATTAGTACAGCTCACCTTTGGGGTTCATGCTATATAAGACTGAATTCCATGGGCACTGAGCCATGCAGACTAGGAAGAGATGCAAGGGAAGAATGGCAGATCACCACTGCAACCATGCCCCCACCTCAACAGGCATTTGACATTAACCTAGTCTGATCCCCCATAGTTAGGGACACCATTAAAGGAAGGTAATTCTGTGCTTCATTCAAAGATTTTAAAGAAGCAAGGAAGCCTCATTGTCTCCCTTTCCTACTTGTGTCTGATAGCCATTGAAACTTCATTTCTTGCTCATTCCTCTCTATTCTCCTGCCCCATGCAGTCTAGACTCACACAACCAAACTTTAAGGTAGTTCTTTACCTACAACCATTCTAACCTAGCCTCCTAATATTTCTTGCCCTATTTGCATGCCAAAGGGTTTCTCTATCAAATTCCATTCATCCTGTAAAATGAAACCTGCATATACTTCACAAAGCTGTTTTCTACTTTGATTGTATAGATGACATAAACTCCTCAAGCAGCTTTGGTGGGATGTGCTTACGTTCAGAAAGGTAGAAAGAAGAAAGCATCTGTGGCGCTAGTCCACCAAAAGCTCTTGGAAGATTTAGATCACATGAAAGACCAATCATAAAGGAAAGCAACCAGGCACACACAGAGTATATTGAGCAGAATATAGTCAACACTGTGGACTTTACCATTATGTGCTTTGGGATATTTTTTAACATCATGAAATACACATGTACACACCTGACATAGGAATTTTTTTAACAAAAGAAAACCAGTCAATATATATCATGTAACTAAGAAGAAAAAATAAAAATAGAAAACTTCCTTTGTCAAACATCAAAGAAATAATTTGCTTAGCAAAATTCTATAGAAGAAGTATACACTGTTGTGTAAAAGATTAACAAGCAGCACGTTCATTCAAAACTCTCACCCTACAGGTTGTTTAATTGCTAGGCAAAAGTAATCCCTTTTATTGTATGTATCCAGCAGCTACCAATTTAACCAACTGATCAAATACAGCAATGGCAATGATGGGATGAACTGACATCCTGAGCCTGCTGATATGACTCTATGTCAATTACACAACATCTTTTCTTAAACCTTTAATGTTACTCTTGTCATAAGGAAACACAAAAACCCACAATTTGTGGAACACTCTTAAAGGCATTCCCCTAACTTGTCCAGACTCTCAAAAATTTCCACTGACCAAACAATAAACACAGTATTGATGGATATATACAAACAGATTGCACTCGTTCCTTTTCTGTTGCTGTGATAAAATACAATGACCAAAAACAACTTATGGAGGAGTTTGTTTGGCTTACATTTCCCGAGAAATAAGAGTCCATCATGACAGGGAGGCATGGCAGCACCAAGCATGGTGGTTGGAACAGGAAACTGGGAGATCACATCTCAATCATGAGCATGGAGCAGAGAGCAAACAGGAAGTAGAGTGTTCCTATCTAACCTCAAAGCCCTCCTCTACTGATGTACTTCCTCCAAGAAGCCCACGCCTCCTACACCTCCACAAATGGACCACTAACTGGAAACCAAGTGTTCAAATACCCAAGCTTATAGGTAACTTTTCCCATTCAAACCACCACCTAGTTAAATAACCTGTATGTATGACTAGAGTAGATGACTGTTAGATATTAAAAGAGAATAAAGAAATGCAGTAAGAGTTCTTTAGTTGTGCCCTGTGTCACTGTGAAGAACATTTGAAGAATAATACTTAGGGGATTTGAATATGAGGTTACCTGTCAGGCAGTTACTATCTCTGTGTAATTTCCTAGGTGTGATAATGAGTATATTCATGAGAGACAAGGTCCTCATGCTCTGCAAATACATCTTAAGGTACTCAAGTTTGAAATGTTGTGGTGTCTACTAGTCATTTTCCAATGGCTCAGAAAGAAATTTTCCTCTGTGTCAGTGTGTATACATGCATGTCCATGAACTGTGAATCTAGGTGAAGGATAGAAATGCTTGCCATAGTTTATTTTCAGCCTATCTGAGGGCTGGACATTTCTGATAAAAGTTTAGAAAGATGAGAATACCACCACCTCTTCCTTACAGGTATAGTGTCCTGAACTCTGAGACAAAAACAAAATAAAACCACAACAAAAAAAACAAACAAATAACAACAAAACTCTGAAATTTCTGTGTCTTTCTCTTTCCTCATTTCACAATCATTACCAAATGTTTAGACTTTGTACCTGATTTTCTCTACTTTCTACACGGGTATCTCTTACTATGTGGGGGATCAGTGATAGGTTTTGCACGGCTGATGCTGAATAAGTGAGAGTAGAGGTCAAAGTGTATAGGATGAGGCTACAGATGAGCAAGACAGAAGACAAAGAACATGGCTTGTAGCAATGGGTTAGAAATCATGAGGGAGGAGGGAGGAACACCAAGTATCTACCTCAAGGTTGCCCTCTTCTGCCTGTTACAGGTGCCACCCTCTCCCTTTCCAGTACCTTTCTCTCTTCTTTACCCTTCCCCCAAATCTACTCTTATTACTCTTATTGCCATTTTGGCCAGATGTTGTTCACTGCATGCCCTGTACCTGAATGAAGCTGGGTATATGAACACCTCCAGATTGTTTATCTTCAGAATGATTATAGATGAAGTCTGACTGGTTAAAGCCCTTCTGATCCTACCTTCCATAAATTATAGTTTGTTCCATCTTAAGCTGCGGTAGACAGGCATTCTTCCTGATTGGCCTGTCTCAGAGGCAGGAGACCAAAAGTATGGCTGCTACCCCCCTACCTCTCTCTCACTGTCCAGTTAAGTGACAGCTCACATGATCTTCGCTCTACTTGCCTGGATTTTGAAAATCTCCCTTAATGTTGTGTCATAGAGAACAAGCAAGGTCTCGGCACTTTCCTGCTTCTGTTGCTGTTGCTATTGTTTTGGCTTTTAATTAAATCTGACAACTAGGCAAGCCATGTTTAAGCTGGAGGCAAACCAAGGCCAAGTAGAATGAGGGCAGGGTGTTCCACTGCTTGACAGCTAGAGTTTCAGCACAAAGCAAGGAGAAATCAATAGTCCTCAGCCAGCCTCATTCATAATTGTGAGTGGTGCTGGTGATTAGTAGGGAGGTGTGTGCTGAAAAGTTTTTCTCAAATTGACTTTGTTGCATTCATAGCTGTTGTTTTNTTGACCTTGCTGATCAGTCCAATTCACCATTAATGCAAAATTTAGAGCTGAATAATGACTAGCTCAGAAAAAATAACACATATTTAGGGTATCTCCTCCTACTATATTATTCATAGAGTAATTTTTGGTATCTTCTGAGTCATGTAACAGCATGGTGGGCTTATTCTCATCTGAAGGGAAAATGTTTATCAAGGGCCATTTCAGGTGCATAGTTACTTACACAAATGGGTGTAAACCACTAAAGATGTCCTAAGAAAAGGTGTAGTCTACATGGAATAGGGACAGAAAATGCATTGGTGAGGAGATGATATTGGACTGAAATTTACAAAATGACAGCTATGAGCTAGGCATGGTATGTCTGTATGTATGTGTTCTCTTGTCAGGTGAGTTCAGGGTGTGGTAAAGACTGTGGTTCTGAAGTAACCAATGGAATATGCAGACATAGCACTTAGGAGGGAGGAGGGAGGGTAGATGCTTTATTAAGAGATTCACTCTATTGAGAGGAGTTGTGAGAATTGAGAGACAGAATATATGTGTGACTAAGTGATGGTTGTCTGAGGTTATCAAGAAAGGCCTTTTTACCTCAGAAATACCTTCATTGTCCAGTATGAGCTGGATCTTTAATTCTACCACTAACCTATATCACCTTTAAATTATTATTATTATCTATAGTGCAAAAAGTAAACCATTTATTCATTAATAGTTCTTCCAGACAAAATGCATGAAGTGCCTTCAGTGGGCCAGGAAAAACTGATTGTAGAGTAGAGGTTGGTAATGACCTTGACATGAATATTGTCTCCCTATATGGAACTTGAAGTTGGTCTTCCCACTCTGTAATATCACTACTGCTTAAAACTGTTTCTAGGGGAGCAAGAGGGTAGGATAATTTCCTTCTCATGTAGTAGATTTTCCATTTAATCCAGTGGCTGTGTTGATTGAGAAGAGGCAACGTGCTAGCTGGGGCATGATGAAGAGAGAGCTTAATTCCTCTGCATTAAGAGGGCTTTGAGTTTATCAGACCAATTTCAGAAAAGAAATATGGGGACACTCTATCATTTGAATAAAAGATGGTAGTGTGTGTGTGTGTGTGTGTGTGTGTGTGTGTG
>LZPO01029367.1:0-12356 GCA_001675575.1 Neotoma lepida
TTTTTCCTCTGACCCTCAGATAAATTTTATTAGGGAGGACAAATAAGATATCACCACAGGCCAAACTGTTGTCTTCATCTTTGTTAGACTCCTTAGAATAGCAGGTGGCAAAGCGTGATAGTAGGATAAAATGTCTTTATTGGACCAGTTTGTTCAGGGAAATTCAATGTCTCTTTCTATTAGGCAACTTCAGCTTGGGTCATGAGTGGCAACTCTTTGTATATTCCTTTATTTAAGTACTATATTTTTTGTGTACATGTTAACATATGTGCATGTGTTCTTGTATGTGTGCGTGCATATGCATGCCCATGTGCGAGGTCATTCTTGGGTGTCGTGGTACTGCACCTCAAGTACTACTCACTTTTTTATTTTTTTATATCTATCTATCTATCTATCTATCTATCTATCTATCTACCTACCCATCATCTATCTATCTATCTATCTATCTATCTATCTATCTCTCTATCTATCTACCTCTTTATCTCTCTCTCTCTCTCTCATCTATTATTTTCAGCAAGTGGGATAGGCTGGGTGACCAGCATACATCCTAGGTCTGCCTGTCCTTATATCCGCAGTACTGGAATTACAGGTACATCTGGCTCTTTTTATGTGTTCTCTAGGAATTAAAATTAGGTCCTCAAACCTATTATTAAATTTTATATTGTGTTCATGTTTGAATATATATCCATAGAAATGATCAGAAATNATATCCACGAATACAATGATGTTTTCTCTTGGTCTTTGTATGATTATTTTTTGTTTGGGTTTAGCATCTTAAACATTAATTGAAGAGAATTTCTTAGTNTATTTATTAATTATCTGATATACAGTGATGACAATCTGGGANGTTGCTTTGTTCTTTGTGTTCATGAAAAGCTGGACTCATATAAAAGACTCCTATTCTCAAGGTCTAAGCCATGGGGGAGAACTAAGCTGGACTGTGCCCGTGCTGTAACAAAGGATGGGTGCTCCCTGCAGTGAAGAAAAGAGAGGTGGTTAGTGCTTTGAGAATGAGAGGAAGTCCAGCAAGAGGAGACAACCATGGGGAGGAAGGGCATGGAGTCATCTCAAAATACACCCCAAAGAATGGGTTTGATTGTGGGTGTCCTGAGGGCTGCTTTCTCAGGGTGGCTGCTGTGCCCAAGCCTTGTGTGGAATGAGTGCCNTTACTGGATTAGGAAGGTGGCAGGAGTGTCTGCCCAGCACAGGGCCTGGCCTACTCCTGTCCTTTTGTCCCCCTGCCACAGTACCTGATTTGGCTCTGTTANCTCATTGAAGTTTTTGTCCTTCCTGGATTGGGGAAGTAAAGGCAAATGCTATTTCCTTTACTTCTTACCTCATGGAAGGTTAGTAACGACAACTAACTGAAAAGCTAAAAGTATCCAGGATACTCATGTTAGCCCCTTNACCATNTGTGGAGCTCAACTAAGGTTGTATGCTTAGAATAGCTGAACCAGTAAAGCAGGTTTCCACCCATAGTGAGACTGGATGGGCAGCACATCTTATATATGTTCTGATGCTGACTTCAAAGGGTCATGTAAAGTCATAGATTTATGTGCCGGTTATAAAACTAATCCCATTACTTCATCCTTCCTCTATCTTTTATGGGTGCTTCCTGTGGATGCTCATATAGAGATATCAATTAATTCAATGAAGAAGCTTTCATTATTGATATCCAGATGATTAATTATGTAAGTGAAATNTCTCCTGTAATTGAGGAAGAGCAGTCTATACAGGTGCGGCCTGACTAGGCAAAGAGAAACAGCATCCTAGGACAAACATTAGCAGAGTCTAATGTGACTTTGAGATAAGCTTTGTCATAGTTCATTTTTCTGCACTGGCTTCTCCTGGAGGACCAGTCAGAGCGATACTGACTCATCTCGATTTGAAAGCACAATGGGCTCAATGCTACATGCTATCAGGATTTTAAAGGAAAAGAATGATGTCCCCCTTTTTCAGACATGATACTAATGGATGAATTTAGGGGTAATTAGATGAGTCGGATTCTTTTTGATCTTTGATCTCTATATTGCCTTCATTTCCCAGAACTAAAACCAGCCTTCTTGTTTCCAAAGACACAAGAAGCACTCCTTTGAGTGACTGTGATTGCTGGATTCTGTCTGACTCTGACCATATGATTCCCATCATGCATCACTCTGCTGATAAAGTATGCTTTATTATAAGTATTTACTGTTGCCATAAATATTTATTACAGCCCTACAAAGTATTTCCATATATTTCCATTTTACTTTGTGCATGCCAGTGTTCCAAGCCCAAACATTGATTGCTATTTTATTTCTCATAGTAGTCACATTGTGTGAGGGAAGATGTTGCTTTCTCCTTTTTAAATAGAAGGCATAAGGAACTTGGGCAAATTGCCCAAGGTTGAGTAGGTAATAAAGTAGGCCTTAAGTTGGGACCCACATCTGCCCTAGTTCAGAGGCCGAATTTTCAATATTATACTCACTTTTAAGCCACACCCCTACTAATGATGATGGTACCCTGAAATATTTCACTCTATTTTTTAATTCTTTGAGCAGAACTTTTAAATCAAAGTTTTTTTAATTTAATTTTTTATTTTGTAGCTTGATAAATCCTTGCCTATCACTCCTCTGAAAGCAGAGACCCGTTCTTACCCCANGCAATANCACAAGCCAAGAATATTGTCAGGCATACTATAGACACCTAGTAAATGCTTGTAGACTAAGTGGAAAACATTAGCAAGCCTTGGGTCTTTAGAGTCACATTACGTTTAGGCTAAGAGAAAGACTAACTTGCATGAATAAATGTGGCCCAACACAGAAAAATCCCCCAACAGAATCGGGAGACTGGCAGGTGTTACAGGGGCTTCTAAGAGAATCTGTTACTTTCCTTGAGCATTGTGAAGACAAGGGTGAGCATGGCAATGAGGGCACAAAACTGAAGAAATGAGACACCAGAACATGTGTGGAGAGTGAAGCCATTCTGTGTATGCCACTGTGAAAAGGTGTATAGGACCATCCTGGAGGGTCCGGATTCCCAAACACCGCCTTTGTTACCTCCTGTGTTATCCTTTGTTTACCTCTCAAACTCCCCTTGGGTCTCGNAGGACTGCAATTCAAGGAANCAGGATAGATTGGTAGTGAGTTTCTTTCAGGTAGGGTTTTCTTCAGATACTTTTCGTTGTCACCTCACAGACTAGTGTGGGGTTTGTAACTGGTAACTCTCAGTAAATACATAATGTGTTGTAAATATATACTGAAGATTTTTAGATATTTATTTAAAAGCAACTTGAATTTATNTCTATAATAACTATAATAGTTAATGTGTCTTTGATGGCAATAATAAAAATATAGTGCCTTTTTCTGAGCATGTGCAAGCTCAGAAGTCAGGTGATCAGGTGACCTACATACAGCAGAATTCAGTTCTAAGATGTGAAATGATNGCTCAGGGCTCCATAGTAGAACTCTGGGCACAGGAGGAATTTAACAAAGTAGGGAAGATGGCTCTTACACTTGCTCTCTGCAAGTTGTTCTGTATATTGNACTGATCAGATCACATTACTTTATTAGACTGTGCCACGTAAACTCCATGCTTCACCAGGTCCATTGACAAAGCAGAGTCTAGGTTAAGTCAGGAGTAAATGACTAGATGCCAGGAGAATGTGGGATTGTGTCACACGAAGAGCAGCAGAGGAAATTATGAATGATTGCTTGGAGAAGAAAATAATTGTAGAATTCTGGAGTGAATAAGAAAATATGTTTCTGTCTTTATATTTTAAATACACACCATTGTTCCTTTGCCCTTGAGAGGAACAATAGGAGTCAAGGTGAGAAACTGCAGACGGGTGAGTTTTAACTCAGTATGAAGAATAATCGTCTAGATAAACTAGAATGGTACAATAATGAAATTGCAAATAATGAGAGATGTGTTAGAAGAAACCAGATGATTCCGCTGATACTGGACTGTGAGCGTCTGTGGATTGGACACCACGTTTTATTTGTCTCTCCCCAGGAACTAAAATAGCACCTAGCACACAGCTCATTTAAGATTCATTATAAAGTTTTCAAAGTAGTTCTTTCATGGTGTAGGTGAGCGTGGTGGTGGGCAGAAAGGTATAGAGGACTTAGGTTTATGATCTCTGATAAAAATTTACATATAGTGATGCATAAACTTATAACAAAGTCAGTCATTTCATATTTTTGTAACCGAAGGTCAGTGGAATTGTTTCTTTGAACATATACATCACCATGGACAGTACATTCTTTTTCTCTGCTTTTGGGGAAGGATTTATTTGCCATAGCTACTAACATACAAAGAAAACTAGGGCTACTTACATCTCTGTTCATGTTAAACAGATTAGCTTTCCAGGCAGTTTAGCAAGGATTTGTCATATATAGGTATCAAGAGAGTGATTCATAGGAACACTTNAGTGATGGCTATGNGAATAAAGTCACACTTTTCAAACTTATGACAATCTAGAAAATCACATTTTTCAAAGTCCTAAGTCCTACATAGATTGTCACTTTCATTATTTATATATTAACAAATGCCTTAAATTTCACTTTAAACCTTTATTTTTTTATAGGATACTTTATATCCAGAACATTTTGATTAGATGTGTCTTTTTGTTTTCTAACAAAAGAGGGGATGTCGTTTCTTTTAGATCATGAAGAAGTCATTTGAGGAAGACAAAGAAAGCTTTATTTAAATCATCCATATGTGCTACAGGAACTACTCAAAGATAAAAGATAGTAAGGAAATTATTTAATTTGGTATTTCATCTTATTCTTTGAGAATTTTCACAATTTACCTNCCCCAAATAAAGTGATCATTCGTACCTGTCTGCTCATATCTGACAGGGGTTGACAACATCTCCCACCAAGGTCCCTTAGATTCTCNGGGATTTTCTTTCTTATGTAAATATGCTCAAAACATATTTCTCCATTGTCATGAAACATTGTCTTTTTGTTTTCAATTTCAAATAACAGTGCTCTTTGGGCCATAAAGGTGCTAATGAGAGCATTTGCTTTTGCGAGTCTAACTTCTTTTCATATAAGATATAAACACAGTAAAAGTCTTTTTCTTTTTGAGACAGTGTGTGTGTGTGTGTGTGTGTGTGTGTGTGTGTGGTATGTGTATGTGTATACTTCAGCTGTCCTAGAAGTAGCTGTGTAGACCCGGCTGGCCTTGAACTCACAGAGATCCGCTTGCCTCTGCCTCCCAAGCGGAGGGTTCACACTTACTGATGAAGTTACAATTTTCTCCTAGCTGTTACTTTTGCTCACAGAAGTGGAAGAGGTTTGGCCACTGTTTGTATACCTAATGTATAACTTACTCAGAACCCTGAGGGTTGATGCATTTGACCGAGAGAGTGATGCTGCTTCCCAATAAAGACAAGTATCTTCTTGGTGTTCTAGTTTGAGTCATAAAACACTCTCCCTCCCTTCTTTTCTTATTTAATTTATATGTCAGAGATTTTTCTGTTCTGAGAATGAAAGTGAAAGACAGGGAAGAAAGTAGATGAAGCAGGGATGATTCAAGTATCTGACATAGTTTATGCTTCCTCAATAAAGTAAATTATTTTTTCCTCTTTCCAATAACCATCATTTCCCTTGATCTTGGAATCACTCAAAACCTAGCTAGAGTCCTGTGCAAACTCCTGCATTGTCTGAAGATGCACAGAAGGATGAAATACTGTTGTCTGCAGAGCCCATGCAATATGGACAGTGTTTCCAGCTAAGAATTACTGCAAATTTAAGAATGCCATTTTTTTCTCATCACTGAGTATTTATTATATATAACAAATACATGGGAAAGAAAAAACTATATTGTGTGATATAAATAGTTTATTTACATTACAGAAAAAACATCAAGACAATGTATACTATTTCAAATATATCCATACATAATCAAATATAGCTGTAGTACATGTTTTCATTGGTGTCGATTACCACAAACGCAAGGCAACATGTGTAGATCTCGTCTTATCCTTTTGTCTCTAATACTGTATTGTGTAGTCCAAGCTGTCGGTTGTCCGGCCACTGGGAAACATGCTCCCTCTAGATTAACCTTGTGGATGCTCTTGTTGTGTTGTCTGAACTGTAGTGCCCTGTATTTTGCTTCTGTCTGTGAATTCTGTTGCTTCTGGGGCATTTCCTAGAAGGTTGGAAAGTTTACAGATCTTAGTCTAATGCGATTACCTAAAGTTCGGTCCTACAGTCAAAGAGAGAAGCTGTAGAAGCCAATTACTAAAGTATTTCAGAGCAAAAACGGATTACTAGTAGAATCTGGGAATACTTGAAAAAGTTAGTATTATTATTACTTGCTTCTCCTTGCAGTTGTCTTTAGGCTTCTGTCGAGAACTGAAGAACAGAAGTAGAAGTTGAAGAGAAATACTTTTACTTTGCCCTTCCCTGTTCATTCCTTGAGTCTGTTCATTATATTGTGTAATGAACTGACTCAGCACAATGCAAACAAGCATGTCCCAAGCTTATCACAGCTCTCTTTAAAGGTCTTCAACAACTTTATATCTAAATGTCTTAACGATGAGTGTTATATTGACATTCAGTGCTACAAGTTAAGATCCCATCACAGCAGAACGAACCAACTGATAACACCCAATATATAAATGCAAAGGAATATTGCTTTGGTTTAGCCTAATATCATTGTCTTGAATTAATGCTATAAAGCTAGAGACAAAAATTGGCACCAATTATGTTGCTTCTATAAAAAGCTAATATTCAGTAATATCTGAAAATTGCTGATACAGTATTTTTTATTATAATAACAGATTTCTTTGATCATGTAAGCAAGAGCAATATAAAGCTAACATAAAATTCTATTAAAACTAAGGGTGGTACAGCGGAAAATATGTACATAAACATACATNCGTGTGCACACACATGCATAGTAGGTATGAGCACATTTTTGTGTAGTTGCTGGGGCCATATATCTGTCAAAAACAAACATGAATCTGGGAAGTCACATTTTCAACAAGTGGGAGAGGGAAGTGAAAAGATGCAAATCCACCTTCTCAATGGGACACCTCTTTTCATTTTGGAATAGGTCTCTAGATATTCATATTTTTATGGGATATTGCTCAGGAGGCAGGTTCTTGAATAGACAGAAAAAAAAAGGAGAAACAAAATCAGGGGAAATGGGTGGGACAGGAGAGAAAGGAAAGAAGTCAGAACAAAGAACAGACCAGATGAGACCAACATTAAGAGAAAATTGAAGACAATGAGGCCATCTACACTAGGAATAATTCTGGAGACTGTCTCGCGTCTGGGTATTTCGGAATATGTGTTGACAAACAAGGCTGGCCAGGTCACCAGAAAACCAGGCTGTCTTGGGGTCAGAGGTGAGCCTAGCTACAGAGTCTGTTTTGTGAGCACACTCTTTTTGNAAGAATGGAATGAATCTACCCTGGATGCTGGTGTGACATATGGATTGATACTTTTCCTGCAAAGTGTTTCCAAGGTTTGGCTGTACAAGGGGGAGATTTATATAACACATTATAACAATGCAAACACGCCTGATGTACTATTTCTCTTCCCCTAAGGCAGATAGAGAGTTTTTTGCTTAGTTTTAGCATGAAAAATACCTTGAAAATATAGCAGACATAGCTCACTCAAACTGNGAGCTTAGCAAAGGTAGTCAATGACAGAAGTGCACATAAAATCATGAGCAGCTGGGCCAGAGGAACAGCATTGAATGCAAAACTAAAGCAGTAGACAGACACCATTTTGACTTCATCACTCAGCTCTGTAACGCAGTATTTGATAACTCTCATACTTCAGGGTCTCCCCCATGAAAGTGAGGATAAATGTTCATTTTAAAAAGTGTTGTGAAGTGTGCATACATGTGCACTTGTGCACTCAAACAAGTGCCTGTATAAACATATGACACAATTACAACTTGTAAACACACAATACCTGGTAAAAGTCTCTATATTCCAATTTTTAAGTTATGCATAGGAATGAAAAAATGTGATAATGGCTTATTTGAAGACATGTCTAAAGTATTGAAATTTTGATTTTCTTTGCTATATGAAACAACTTTCAAGTTATTATTATTTGAATATGAATACGAGTTTTATTCTTCTATGTACCCTGAAAGATGTATGATACAGTTTCCTGTGTTTTAGATTCTTCTCTATCATTTCTTTTCATGCTCAATATTTTTGGTTTTCAAGTTGTCTTTATGTCCTCTGCATTTATTTTCAGAGAATCCATTGGCTCACTTGGCATCTAAACATGAGAGTCAAGATGATAGACTCAACTTGGCTTGGGGCAGCACCAGGCTCCAATGATGATCTTCCCTTATGCCTGTAGGCCAGGCGAGGATTTATGAGCTATNTTTTGTCTTTTTAAGGAGCAGATCCCACACTTGTCTTTAAAGAAGATAGTGTAGCACAGACGCCAAGATACATTATAATTTTGATGTTTTAATTTCATAATGGTTCTTATTTTCCCATTTTTAGAAATAATTTTTGGGGAAATTCTCTGATTTACTATAGAACTGTATAAACTAATGAAAATCTTAATGTCTTATGGATTTGACAAAAATGTTTCTCTGGACATTTTTAAAATGACTGTGAATACAGTTTTGTTTTTTTTTTTTAAAGGATCTACATTGNCTTTTTGGCTATCACATGAATGATGCATCGGGTTTAGAGTCTAGTTCTTGCCTACCACACGTTTGCACACTCAAGAGGTCAAACAAATCCCTGTCTTTGCTTCTCATNTCCACCTGAACCCCAGACATCACTCAGGAGTCATGGTTTGATTTCCTGTTGAAGCTGGATGAAATCTCTGTTCTCTTTCTATCTCATCCCTGTTCAAATAAAAATTACTTTTTCCTGGACTTGGAATTTGCTATTAAGGTGTGGTATTTGCTGCTGTTTCAGAAATATATCAAAGGTTTTCATAACACAATCTTTCTCATTACATTGAAAATATTGCGATTAGCACTTACCATCTCAAAGTTAAGAAGTGTTTGTTGTTGACACCAAGTGTGTTAACACTGATGGTGTCCAAAAGTTCTACTTGGAAATATAAATGTTATTACCGAGAGCTAGAATTTAAGCATTTCTAGATCTTCTATAGCATCTATTATCATGTTTGGCGTAGTGATTCCAGTAAGTAAAGATATACTGGTTCATAGTCTGAATGAAAAGTGGTCTTTTACAAATAAGAGAGAAAAGATTGTTTAAACAGAGGCTGACATTATATGTTAGAGAGGAAAATAATCTTAGAACACAAACAATTCTCATCATAATATAAAAATGAGTAAAATCATTTGTGCCTGTTCTGTAGGAAAACCCATGCCTTTCCACTTGGCTATTGAAATGTTCTTATGATGAGGAGCTAGGANTCATGGGGAACGGATGGTTAAGGTCAGCCCACCAAGAGACTCNGAGTCAAATGGAGGACAAAAGCTGCTCTTAGCTTGGATGATGCCCAAGCACAGTTACTGACCTTGTGATGCACAGGACCACCACACAAATGACAGCAATCTGAATGGTTCCAATCACAGCTGCAATCAAGACGTACTGAAATCGGACAGGGCCAGGAACGACATAGAGAACACTGTAGTCCTTTTTTTCACAGTGTTGACCAGTATAACCAGCATCACATCTGGAAGGAAGGACAGTATCTGGTCACTTGTGGCCCAGAACTCTTTAATTTGTTTCTTTAACCTTAATTAACATGTTTACATATTGCTTAATGACACAGTGCAAAAAAAAAAGGCTATTTGTTTTAGACATTTTCTTTGCCATTGTTAGAGGAATGCTGAGAAATTATTGTGTCAGAGATATAGAAGGAGTAATTTCTTAAATTTGATGGCCATAAAGTCATTAGTTTTGAATAGAGAAATTTTTTTGGAATTCTCTTCAAAGGTTTTGAAGAGAAAAATTTTGGTGTAGGCAATACAGGTATACAAAGCAAGCTAGTGTGAGCATCCTTTTAGAATGAATTATGCTTCTCATTCAATCAACCTCCCAACCAAAAGTTCAGATAGACAATCTTCATATTGAAATAAGCATTTGATATGAAAATATACTAAATTGAATCAATATGTCATTGCTTTGTGGAAAGCCTCTAGTACTTGACTTTGAATTTCTTGTAACTACATCCTGAGGACTTTTCCGTGGATATCTGGAGGGTTTAACTTAGTAACTGCTGAGGAGGGAGGGGCAGCAGAGCTCTCTCTGTGTCATGTTTACTCTGCCTGTTGACGATCAGGAAGGTTCCAGTGTATTCTGTGCAAGGAAACAGGTATAGAAGACAGTTGTGGGTAAAAGACAGGCAGAGAGAGACAGATGGACAGAGAGAAGCAGAGGTAGAGGGAAAGGTAGAGAGAGACAGAGGCATAGACAGCGCTGTTTCTGTATATCTCAATATCATAATCAATTTATTTCATCATATGNCAGTTGTATATTAATTTAAATATAGATACATTTTCATTTTGATTTGCCATCTCAGAAATAATCTCTGTATGTTCTAGANATGAGTAGATATTTATAGACTATATTTATAAACTAAACCCAGACAAGCAATTTCTTTGTGTCTTTTCTGAGTTTGAACTGGAGGTATGGCAGCCAATCATCTCATGACACCAGGCTCTATAAAGAAGAGAGTCAATGCCCAACAAAACCATACAGTTCAGAGAAGATCTGGAGGGTTTTGGAAATAACCTCCTTAAAATACTAAGGGAGAAGTGCCAGGCACAACTCTGCACCCAGAGGAAAGGATGGTGAGCAAAAAGTGACCCATGTCCTTAAAATTATACTGCAAGAACAGAGTGGTGTGCTGTATGCTGAGTGTATAAGGTACACATATCTTCTCGTTAGTGTGTGTGTGTGTGTGTGTGTGTGTGTGTGTATGTGTGTGTGTGTGTGTGTGTGTGTGTATAGAGAGACTTAGATGCTGTTCCTTCATTTAAGCAGAATGTAAACCAATCTTCCTGTAATACTTAAAAGCTAGTTTCTACATTTTTACTTTATGCTTTTTAGAAGTTTAACAAAGAAAATGTTACCTGCAAGATGGCTCCTGCATATTGATGGAATGTTCACACTTCCCGTGCATGCAGAAGCCATTGTAATGTTCTGGACAAGGTATGTGGTGTTCTCTGGCACTTTCTTCTAATTTGTTAGCATTCTCTGTGAATATAGATAAAAGCAAGCACCCCTGTAAATACCTTCTATGCTGGGTAAGATCAACCAGTACATTATCCAGGAAAGCTANAGTAGACAAAGCGATTTAAAAGGGCAAGAACTAAAAGGCCATGCTTCTGAAGAAAGACAGAGAGAGAATTGAAAGACATCTTTACAATTATGTTTAGAGATGAAACTGCAAAATTACCCAGAGCTTTTCATGCTTTTATGCAATTTCCTACATCTTTAACAGCCACTGATGTGCACATGAGTTGTCAGCTTTAATTTTACTTGCCTAGAACCTGTACATTGATCATAAAATAATCTGAGAAGAAATCCTCTATTTTTTGAATTTCAAAGCATAACATCTCTGAGAACAAATTGCTGAAATACCTCAATACTTTCTCAACATGAGGGCTTAAAAGTTAAAATATGACCATGTTCAATTGTTAAACATTTTCCAAACCAAATGCAAATTTCAACAAATGCATTCCGTCAGGCACTTTTATAATATACTATGAGTACAAGNTGTTTTTGTTTGTTTACTTGTTTTTTGTACTAGCATCCATACATTTTTATTGCCACAATAATGCAACTGAAAGACTGAAGATTATTTTAGAATCACTTATATAGATAGNGACATAGTATATGCTAAACACTCTAGGTTTATTCCAATCCATATGGCCCTGTACCTCGCCTGGACAAAACAGTAGAGCTGGCCCTGGTGGTGTGAGTGCAGGTAAGCAGGACCCAGGGTTGTGTGAGTAGGAGAANTGGCTCCACTCCTTGTTGTCTGCTACACTGGGTGAGCTAGCTGGGGCATTCCTGGAGAGCTTGCCCAGGTGGTGAGGGAAAGCTGGCAGGCTGACCAATCCAGCTACCACCCAGGCCCAGAACCAGGGCTAGGAGTTAGCCCACTCACAACATCTACCTCATCTATGAACTGCTGGAGCATGTGAAGGGACTAGATCTAAAGCTACAAGATCTCCATGACACAAGGCAACAACAGGATATCCAAGAGGAGCCCCAGTGAGAGCCCAGTATTGACAGTGTAGCAGAAGCCAGAGGCCTGGAACCAGACCAATGACTCTTTGCAATGAAGACTTACAGGTAAAGATGTATGGGTTAAAGGATACACTGTGTAACTCACTGGGCCACACTACAGCTTCCATGCCGAGATTTGTTTTTGTTTTACTTTTAAATTTTGTTTTTGGGG
>LZPO01029370.1:0-12320 GCA_001675575.1 Neotoma lepida
AGCATGAAAGACCAAATCTAAAACAAAATAGGAATAGAGGAAGATGAAACCCAGGTCAAAGACACAGAAAATATTTTCAACAAAATTATAGAAAATTTACCGAAGCTGAAGAGGAAAATGCCTTTCAGTGTACAAAAAGCATACATAATATCCAACATACTGGAAAGACAAGAAATTCTCCTCTGCACATATTAACTAAAAGCCTAATCATACAGAACTAAGAAAGAATATTTAAAGCTGCAAGGTAAAAAGACTGAGTACCATGTAAAAGCAGATCTATTAGCATTACACCTGACTTATCAATGAAGACTCTAAAAGCCAGAAGGATCTGGGCAGGTCTTCTACAGACTCTAAGAGACACAGATGCCATCACAGGCTATGATATCCAGCAAAAATTTCAATTGATTAAATGGAGAAATAAAGAAAATGAAAAGGGGAATATAACAAAAGATACTGAGGAAATCCAGAAAATCCTAAGGACATACTTTAAAAACCTGTACTCAACCAAATTGGAAAATCTAAAAGAAATGGATAATTTTCTAAATACATACCACTTACCTATGTTAAATCAAGATCAGATAAGCAACTTAATCATACCTATCACACCTAGTGAAATAGAAGCCATAATTAAAAGTCTACCAATAAAATAAAGCCCAGGGGAAAATGGTTATAGCACAGAATTTTACTAAACTTACAAAATAGAGTCAATGTCACTACTGTTTAAATATTCAACAAAATAGAAACAGAATGCACATTGTTCAACTTGTTCTTCAAGGCCACAGTTACCTGATACCCAAACCATGTAAAGACTCAATGAAAAAAGAAAAAGAATTACAGTCCAATTTCCCTTATAAACATAGATTCAAATAGTCTCAACTAAACATTGGAAACTAGGTCCAAGAACATCCCAAGAATATCATCTACTAAGATCAAAAATTCATTCCACAGATGCGGGAATAATTCAACATATATAAATTGATAAATGTACCATATAAACAAAATGAAAGATAAAAACTACATGATCATCTCATTAGATGTAGAAAAGGCCTTTGGAAAATCACATACCCTTCATGATAAAAGCCCTGGAGAGACATACCACAACATAATAAAGGNAGTTTACANCAAGCCCATAGCCACAATCAACTTAAATTGAGAGAAACTCAAAGCAGTTTCACTAAAATCAGGAACAAGATGAGGTTATCCACTCTCTCTATACTAATCAATATAGTACTTGAAGTCTTAGCTACAGCAATAAGACAACTGGAGGAGATAAGGGGGACACAAATTGGAAAGGAAAAAGTCAAAGTACCTTTATTTGTAGATGATATGATAGTATACACGAATAACTCTAAAAATTCCACAAGGAAACTCCTACAGCTGATAACCACTTTTAGTAATGGATCTGTATCCAAAATTAACTCACAAAAATCAGTAGCATTATTTACTTACATACAAATGACAAACAGAGTGATAAATCAGGAAAACATTGCCTTTTATAATAGCCTTAAATAATATAAAAATATCTCGGGGTAACTTTAATCAAACAAGTGAAAAACTTGTAAGTCAAAATCCTCACTGAAGAAAGAATTGAAGAAAAGATGGAAAAATGNTCATGACCTGTAGGATTAATATAGTAAGATGGTCATCCTACCAAAAGCAATCTACAATCTATAGATTCAGTGCAATCCCCATAAAAATTCCAACACAATTCTTCACAGATGTTGAAAGTCCAATGTTTAGCTTCATATGGGAACATGAAAAACTCCTGATAGCTAGAACAATCCTTAGTAATCAAAGAACTGCTGGAGGGATCACCATTCCTGATGACTTCAAATTCTACTACAGAATTATCATAAGAAAAGCAGCATGGTGCTGGTACAAAAACAGACATGTCGATCAATGGAACCAAACTGAAGACTAAGACAAAAATCCACACACTTAGAAGTACATTTTTTTTTATAAATAAACCAGAAATACACATTGGAAAAAGACAACATCTTCAATAAACAGTGTTTGTTAAACTGCATGTCTGCATGTAGAAGAATCCACTTATCACTCTACCCAAAACTCAACTCCAAGTGGATCGAAGTCCTCAACATAAAACCAGATACAATGAACCGCAAAGAAGAGAAAGTAGGGAATATCCTCCCACTCGTTGGCATAGGCAAAGACTTCCTGAATAGACCACTTATAACACAGGCACTAAGATCAACAATTAATAAATGGACCTCATGAAACTGAAAGCTTCTGTAAGGCAAAGGACACTATCATTCAGACAAAGCAGCAGCCTACAGAATGGGAAGACTTTTATCAACTAAACATCCTATAGAGAGTTAATACCCAAAATTTATAAAGAACCCAGATAACTAGATATCAAGAACTAAAAAAAAATGGGTACAGATCTAAATAGAGAATTCTCAAAAGAGGAAAGTCACATGGCTGAAAAACAAAGAAATGTTCAACATCCTTAGTCATCAGGGTAATGGAAATCAAAATCACTTTGAAATTTCATATAACACTTGTTAACATGGCTAAGATCAATAAAACAAATGACTGCTAATGCTTGTGAGGTTGTGGAGTTAAAGGAAGCACTTCTCCGCTGCTGGTGGGAGAGCAAACTTTACAGCCACTATGGAAATCAGTGTGGCAGCTCCTCAGGAAGATGATAATCAATTCACCTCAAGACCCTCTACCACTTTGGGGTGTGTACCCCAAGGATGCTTCATCCTATCCCAGAGGCACTTGCTCAGTCATGTTTATTGCTGTTCTATTCATAATAGCCATAAACTAGAAACCACCTTGATGTGCCCCAACAGATAAATGGATAAAGAAAATGTGGTACATGTATACAATGGAGCTATTAATGTATTACTGAGCTATTAATGAAATCATGAAATTTGTAGGTAAATGGATGAAAGTAGAAAAAAAATCATAGAGTTAGGTAATACAGACCCAGAAAGACAAATATGGTATGTATTTGCTTATAAGTGGCTATTAGCTATTAAGTCAATGATAACTAAACTACAAATTGCAAAGCCATGGAAGAAAGGTACACAGTAGGGTATTGTAGGGGCAGGATAGATCTCCCTACGAATGGGAAATTAAATAGATATTTATGGATTGATGGGGGTTGCTAGAAAGTGCAAGTCAAGTTAGGAGCTTGAGGGGAGAGGGGGATAAGAAAGAGAATATAGGAGAGACAGCTAAATTAAGGGTCATTTAAGGGGTACTGTGGAAACCTAATATGGTAGAAGCTTTCTAAAATATATACATATGTGAATTTGATCTAAATGAAAATGCCAAGTAACAGGGCAGACAGAAGCCCAAGTAGACATCTCTCCTTACGTTCAATTGAGTGATTGGCTAAAAGGGTCCCATGGGAGTCCCCAAACAACCCAGTCTATTGCCAAAACTACGGTTGCTCTCCATTAACTGACTGCAAGGTCCTATTGCTGAAGGCAACACCTAAACAACTTATTGAACATGGAGAGGTTGATCTGGTCCTACATAGACTCTTCACCCATACATTCTTCTGAAAATATGAGAGACAAATTTAAGGTTCATAATAGACTTTTGTCTAATCCAGTAAATACTTGATAATTAATCTGTCACTCTCTCTCTCTCTCTCTCTCTCTCTCTCTCTCTCTCTCTCTCTCTGTGTGTGTGTGTGTGTGTGTGTATGTATGTATGTTAATGGTCACCAAGTAAAACCAAAATTGTGTTGTACAATTTAGTTCAATGCTTTCTAACCAAGCCTACAGCTGGGGCTTCATGATCCTCACTTCAACACAGCATAAATGGTGGCCACACCATCTTCTTCTTATTGGCTCCTGCTGCAAGTAAAGTCAATGTAAGGAATTAATTTTATAAAAGGTGTCTTACACCTTTAATCTTTCAAAGACAATATATATATCAGGTTGATAGTTTTCTTTTAGATTACTACAAAGGAAGAGGAGTAGGTAGCAGCTAGCATACTATATGTAGCCAGAAATATATTATAATAGATTTTGATCATATTCTTTTCCCTCCTGCAGTTCTTCCCACATGCTTCCTCAAAAATACAATTTTAACCTCATGCATTCTGAATAAAATTGAACTCATTTAAAAGAGTAGATATATTAATTGTACATATGTACATAGACATATATGTATGTCATATTGATTTTTATACTCTAGCCATAGCTGGTCTTCCTAGCTGCTACAATTCTCAGTGGAATTTTTCATTCCTGAATGTTCAACAATAGGGCCAAGAAACCCATCCATATCCATATTTATATTCATAAAGATGTGGCAAACTCCGCATCTAATATTTGTCATCTTTTGTTACAAATGAACAACTCTACTCATTTTCTAGAAATCTCATGAAATTCATTCTAGGCAGAAATTGATTTCAATATTTTATCGGATGGCAGAATAATGAATTTATTGACCTCTTGAAAACACTTGTGACCATTTGCCACTTTCAACTCTCCATTATGGCTCCTTAACCTCCTTAGAATTCAGCACAACTTGGAGACCTCTGATCAAGGACTAACAGAGAAAGCCCAAGCGGCAAAGCATTTTTATTTGTCTTTCAGAATTTATCAGTATGTTCCACTAGATAAAGTAGAATACCTATTGAATTATGTATCCCCTTGAGCTGTCTCATCTCTCTGGGGATCTATGTACAGTACATGTTTAAATATGTGAATAAAAATTTAGCAAACATTATGTGTTCTGCAAGTATAATAAGGTCTGGAGAATCAGACAAGATTTAGTGTTTTAACGTCTGGCCAGTAATTCAAGGAACAAAATACAATACTATAATTTATGTACAAAAGTGGTGAAAGATAAATGTCATGTCTCCCTCCCTTTTTAATAACCCACTGAGTCCAGTTGATATTGTGCACATACACATGGGTGTGGTGCGTCCTACTGGCAGGCATACTCCTTAAGACATAAAAGTAGGAAGGAGACATGCTAGGGGATGGGGTGGAGCCAGAGGAGAGAGATAGGGGAAGATATGAACAAGATGCATGGTCCGGATTACCTACATTAAAATGTCCAAGAGTAAACTTAACACATTCTTAAAACAACAAAAGGAAAGAAAATCCCATAAAATTATGTCAGGATGTCAAGAGTCTCATCAGCATGGAAGGGACTCAAATACCAGAATTTAACAAAAAGAGCTTGGCTGTTGGCCTGCACATTGTTTGCTTCCACTTAAGGTTCTCAGGGAAGAAAAAAGGGAAGTAATGGGTATGGAGTTTCCCATCAAAATCCACAGGGGATTGGTTCAATGATACGGATTTAATATAAAAATCATCATTTACTCACTCATTTGTATAGTATTTGAATGTACTGTATAGGCATATTCCTATATTCATCACATTATCTCTTGAGTATTTTTAATATATAGTACAGTGGAAATGCTAAGTGATTACTTGCTATATTTTACTATTTAGAAGTTTATGACCAAAAATGTTTGGACATATGCAGAAAAAGACCAATTTTTTTTTACATGTTTGGTTGAATCTTTAGCTATAGAACCAATGAATATAGATGTGAAGCCACAATATTCATATTGAAGGTTGTAGTCATATATAGTCCCAAAACAGTAGTAGAAAAGAGACAATAAGCCTGCCATATCAAGCTAGGATTACATATATGACACAAAAATGGGGAGGAGAGAAATATAATTTGGCCATGTCCTTGCAAGGTTCCAAGAACTGATCTAACTAGGATGGTGAGAGAATGAAGAAAGGACGAACCCTCAGACATAAAGAGGAAAGCTGGGTTTGGCTGGTGTGGACTCTCAGATGGTGATGCCACTGCACCCTGGGAATTCAGAGGGTTTGTTATATAGAGCAGAACATGGAAGCAGGGCTATTGTATAAAACTGAAAAATGGAGGCAGGGTTTAGAGTTTAGAGCTGAATTGAGGAGGCATCTTCAGCTAACCCAGGAAGGAGCAGTATCAATTTGGGAGCAGTCTTCAGCTCATAAATATCTGGGCCGACAAAGCTACAGTGGACATTTTCTGCACACACTGTTAACACTCACTCAGACTATGAGGGAAATATTAGCCACATTCAAGAGCCTAGCCTAGGAAATGCTTTGTGATTCCCCACAGGTCTAAAACAGGAGTCCTTGACATGGCCAATCCCCTGTCAATCAAATCAATGCACACTGGTTTGTTCATTCCCTACAATAATCTAGTTCCTTAACCCTGTGAAATAGTGTAGTCACTAGGATTTCACCTTCCCTTGGACCAGTGTAGGAGCCAGAACAACAGGCCCCACATATAAGGTGTACCAGGTCAGGATAGAGACAAAAAGCTTGAGAGATACCCAAGAGGCTGTCTGTGACTGCTTCCCAATGAACAGCTGAGAATGTCTTGGTTATCAACTGCGGAACACTTACAGGCATAGTGATGTTGGTTCTGAAAGCTGCTTGCACGTTATTTGCAGTAGAGGCATGGATCATCAGACAGTGAGCTGAGAAGAGGCTAAGCTGGGGTGTGGCTATATCCAAGTCCCCTCTTTATTAGGAGTAGGATTAGGAAAGAAGTCCTACACATACAGAACATTATGAAGTTAGATATATGGCATTTTACCTTATTGGAAAATATTCATGTATCTTATAAAAAATATTGGAAGTGAATATATAGTAAAACATCCTATCATCATCCAGGAGGTGACAACTATGTTCTATCAAAGTGAGAGAATAACTTATTCTTCCTCTGCTATTACTTTCATGTCCTCACTTGACCCCTGCATAATGCAAAAGACTGCAGTCTTCCATGTTCCTCTNTTCTAAGCACACTCTTCTCCTCAGCCTCCTGGGTGACAGATCTAAGGCAACTCCAGAAAGATAAGATCATATCTCTGGGATGGTCTACATACTTTGTAATAGGTGCAAATATATTTAAACATATAAATACTTTAAAATGTATGGAAGGAAAAGTGGAATGAAGTTTTGTTTTTCATACCTACCTTTTTGTCTCTATCATTTTCTGACACAATAATAATTTAAATGACTAATGAATAATAGATTTATTAGGAATCAGAAAATACAAGTGCTAATAGATTGCTGGATGATGGTAGGACGTAGGGTTTCTTCAATTAATTCATTTGCCTAATGGCTAATGGTATTATATATTTCCTTTTTATTGTTAACATACATACATATTTGGCAAGGCATCTGCTTATTTGCACATGTACAACAGTTGACAACACTGCATAATCTTTTAAAATTAAAGAAAAATGAAATTATTTTATAGGTTGTCCAGATTCTCTTTACTTGAGAATATTAGGATTACATAAAATGTAAGGAGATTTTATTTGAACTCAGCCTTGGGTTATAAGAATGATTTAAACAATATCCTGGTTATTCAGTACATGAATGCAGGAATAAATAATTATGTTGGTGTTTGTAATATTCACAGGAGTAGAACAATGCTAATTCTATTTCGATGAAATAATTTCTTTCAAGAAAAGAAACATGAAAGTGAGAGAAGAACATCATAAATTGGAAAAGAAGGCCTACAAATTAAGGATAGATTTTTGTATAAGGGGATAAAAGACAATTATAGCATAGCTTACTTTGCAAGAGATCTGTCTGTAGGCACTGAAGAACCCTTAAGCAGGAAACTGATATAATTATAGAAGTGATTTTAGCTACAACATAATGAAAGTAGAAATTGTGTATGTGGGGGTAGGGGTAGATTCTTACAGAGAATCAGGGGCTGGGACTTGAGATTATCCCATAAAAGTTCAAGATGCATTCATTTAAGAAACAGATACAAGGTAGGGAAGCCACAGGAGAGATGCCAGAGGACTGACAGAAGAATGAGCCAAATGAAGACTTACCCTGAAAATACGTGTAATCCAGTTAAAAAGAACAGAGAGGTCATAAGTGCCCCTGAGAAGAACTTAGAAAAGTGTGGCTAAAAAGTCAGTTATAAAGATTGAAGACTCAGAGCAGATGCTAGAAGTGAAGTCTGATTGTGAGAAAGTCAAAAGGGTACTTGCTTGAAAGAAAGACAAGAAAGCAAGGGATAGGGCACATATCTGTTAATTTGATAGAAGGCTAGTTATAGCTCAGTGCAGATGAAATGGTCATTGAGGAGTGATTTAATGTGACAAGGAAAGGAAAATTACACCTGGGCCCTAAGCAACCTGGAAAGGACAAAAATCAAGGAAGAGATGACTCCAGAAAAAAAAAATGTGTCCTTTAGAGCCTGAGGAAGAAAATGATATTGGATGTTGCTTCACATTAAGATCTGTGAAATGGGAGGAGTTCAGCTTGGAGAAGAGTGCACGGGTGAATGGAATCAGTTATATGTTGCCGACTGACAAATTCCTCTTCCCAGGGTGTTAACACAGTGGGGCTAAAACACCAACTATGGGCTCTTCAGGGTATGGCCACTTATCCCAGCTCTCTTTATTTTACTTTCTTGTTTTTAAACCAAATGCAATATTTATAACAGATTTCAATGCATTTCTTTTTAAAATTAAATATTTAAATATTCTAGCTGTTCTGTCTTTAAATATTAAATAATTTCTCTTGGCCTTCTCTGTGTGTTTAACATCTCCAGAATCAACCAAATACAGAGCAACATTACTCCAAAATATGTCCATCTTAAACATGTAGACTTTTCTCATCAATTTACATATGATTCATAGATCTTCATGATTACAAAAAATCTAGACATGATTTAACATGTATTTTAAAATATTAACCCATTGATACAAGAGACTTAGGCATCAGAGGACTCCCACAGACATGGATTATCTTATTGGCTATTCCTGTTGCTGTTATCAAATACTTGGACAAAGCAAAATAGCACAATAAAGGAGATAGAGTTTATCTGGCTCAGAGTTTAAGGATACAGTTTATTATTACTGAGAAGTCCAGGCAGCAGAAACTGGAAGCAGCTAGTCACATCACATGCACAGTCAAGAAGCATCAAATAATGAATGCATACTGTTGCATCTCCTTGTGTTTCTGCACGCCTATGGTGAGGTGGGTGTTAGAGACAGAATTGCAAAAATTAGAGTAGCTAGGCTGGATTCCATGGCATTGTAGAAACAAGAAATAACTTGGCTTAGACAGTGGATAGATTACCAACTTCCCAAAGTTGTCCTGACTTCTATGTGCACCATACTACATTTGTATGTGCATGTGTGCATGCATGCACATCTGCAATAATAAGTTTTGAAAACAATGATTAAAATGTTAATAAACAGTAACATGATGGAACTTTCCATCCACATGTAGTATGATGCATGCCTCAGAACAGTAGCCCATCCAGTCCCACATTCTTTTTCTTTGTTAATATCTAGTTATTAGACAAATTAAAATTGCTCAAATATGTTAAAATACATTTTCAGCAAATCATGCAGTAGAATAGAAAATATAATAAGTTGTCATTGAAAATTGTGTACATTTTTAAATATCATGAAAAATCCTGGAAGTCCATAACATGCAGTGAAACATGGCATGACCTAGCTCTCCTAAAGCAAGATAAATCCAAGAAATCTGTGAAATTTCAATGTTGAAATTATCAAGTAAAATGAATACAAATTCCTGAAAATGGCAAATAGAAGCAAGAATAGTCAATCCACTTTTGTATCCATATGAAGTAAAATGGAAAATTCAGAAAAAAAATGAGAGAAAAGAAAAAAGAAAAAGGAAAACTATTCCCCATACCTCGCTCCTAAAATACACACTTGCCAATTTTATTGAATTATTTAAATATATGTCTATTGTGGCTATATATAAATAAACTAACAAACAAAGACAAAAATAATATTATCTTTTATGGTGAAGAGGGAATGAAGGATATTTTTTTCATCTTTTACAGTCAGCATAGAATGTTGGGTGTAATGGGGTTCAGATGGAACTCTAGCACTTGGGAGGTTGAGGCAGGACGTTCCAGAGATTAAGATCAGCCTCAGCTACATATTGAGTTATTGCATAACCTGGAATACAGGAGAGCCTGTATGAAAGAGACCAAATACATGCATATGTGCATGCATGATGAAATAAATAAGTAAATAAATTAAAAGGTACATATATAGTTTCAATCAGAATGGTGATTTTGTATTAGGTTTCAGCAAACGATCTGGAATCCATACCACTCTTATTTCCTTTCTTGTCTGTTTCCAGGCTTGGCTCTCCTTGAGGGAGACACTTTGTCATTTCAGTGCCAACCATAATTTCCAAAGGTACAATACCTGAGACCATAATCTCAAATGTTGAAATTCCTCCAAATCAAAATGCCCAAAGCTAAAACCCTGAGTAACTCAATTCCCTAGAATTAAATTCTCAAACATTGAAATTTAAAACTACATAAACTATAATTATCATTAGCAAAGCAAAATAGAACAAAACAAAACAAAATAAAACACTGTATAAGAGAGTAGAGTGTTCTGGAGAAAAGAGGGATACACATACACACACACATACACACACATGTATATATATATATATATATATGTGTGTGTGTATATATATATATATGTGTATATATATATATGTGTATATATATATATATATATATATATGGATTTCCATGATAATTGCATCATGTTTAGGGAACCAATATTTCTTAACCTGCAGAGCATTGTCTTGATTATTGCTCTGGGGTTGTTTCCGGAGTATAGCACATCATACCAGTAAATGAACTTTAGAAGATGTGCCCTAGGTATCAGTTAGTACCTTAAAATCAACGAGGGTCTTGGACAGAATGTATAAGATGAGCTGGTCTCTCTCTGAAGTGAAGGTAGTTTTCTTCTGGTTCCTTGAACATCAGAATGTCTGGTAGCATCAAACTCTAGGGCTTAGATCCCTATTTATTTTTAATTTGTCAAAAGAATTAGATGGTTTCTGTATTCTTTCCTTCCTTCTTTCTTTCTTGCCTTCCTACTTGCCTACCTTCCTCCCTTTTTTTTTCTTTTTCTAATTTTTTGATAAAATACCTGATGGAAACAATTTTTAAAAAAGGGTTTGCTTTTGTTACAATTTGGTGGTATATACCATCATGGCTGGGAGGAAGGATCCTGGCAGGAATCATAAGGTAGCTGGTTGGGTGATAATTTGTTTGTGTTCTGACGAATAACACTTGCTTGGAGTCAGAGGGTGAAGCTAGTCACTAGATAACCATAGAGGTCTAGAGGTCTGTACAGAGAGGAAACAAGAAGTGCTAAGGAGGGGCTGAGACAGGATCTTGGCCCTTTCGGTCAGAGGATCTGGAGAGGTAAGAAATCACTGGTGGCTGCTCCTCTGCTTCTCTGATCTTTCAGGTTATTACCCTGATATCTGACTCATGGTTTTTATTAAGACAAGGTTAGGTTCACACTTCAGCTGGTCACATTTTGTCTGTAGACAGGAAGTAAAATTCAACAAAGGCTGGTACTCAGCTTTCTTTCTCCTTAATGTTCAGTTCAGGAACCCAGAGCAGATAATGGTGCCTCCCAGAGTTGTGGTGGGTCTTTCCACTTCAATTTGACCTAATTTAGAAACTCCCTCACCGAATCATCATATAGATGATTTTATTTCCAGTTAAATTGATAATCAACCATCTCTAATGACTACATATCTACAGATGTAAATCTGGACTCACACAATTAGTGATATGGACTTTTGCATTGTTTTCAAACCTATGTTTTACAAATATGTTGTATCTGTTCATAGCTGTTATAGTTGTGTTGTTATACCTGAGGATTTAAGTTTACAAAACTAGGATTGCTATTTATAGTTACTTGTTTAAAGTGGCAATTATACTGTTTTGCTTTTGGAATGTTGTGAAATAAATCCCCTTGATATGTAAATGAAGGGTGTTTTATTTTTTCCGTAATTTTGAATTCTTTTCCAGAATTATATTTTGGGAATTTTAATCTTTGGATATATTGATCTTTCAATATTTCAGCACTTGAGATATAGGACTCAGGATTATGTCATTCAAAACCATACCTCAAACCCATTTTAAATCTGCCTTTCTTTATGGCCACAAATTAGGGGCCACTGGCCAGCAGCTAAGACACATACCAGTAGGGAGAGGAGACAGTGATTTTCCACTGTCCACCCTCAGAGCAGAGAAGAACTGTCTTAAGTCACACTACCAATCCTTTACTCAAGTCTCATTGAGGAATTTATTTACAGGATCTCTGTGAAAGTATCCACTGACAAGACTACAGGAATTCTAAAACTGTCAGACTAATCTGGACCAATTTCTGAAATTGCGTGGGAGTCAGCCTTTCCTAACCTATCTGGGAAGTATTAATAAAGGATAGACTTGTGGTCAGCATCAAAGATCTGTTAGGAAAGATCACAGCA
>LZPO01029376.1:0-12253 GCA_001675575.1 Neotoma lepida
CAGGAAACAACTGAACCTAATTTGACATGGGGACCTGCAAAAGGCCCCTCAGGGCATTTCCAGACAGCAAAGGCCAGGGGTTACCTGGTTGATCTACATTCTTTAGTCCAATGTCTGCCTTTGCCACACCTTCTGCATAATCCAGAAGGGAGGGGCATTCTGTTGAGATAATTCCTTGAAAAAACATTATTTCTAGGAATGCCCTGTTTACAGTCCCTTTTTAGGTGACCTTGTCTACCAAAATTGAAACATTTGACACTATGATTTTTCTTCAAACCTCTGGAAATCACCTCTCCTATCCAAGCATTATCATGGTCATGAGATTCAATATTGATTGTATCTCAGATCCATTCCTTCATGGGTGTTGATCTTGCCTTTATCAGCCTAATGACCCTTTTGCACTGTGCATTAGCATTTTCAAAAGCCAGAGATTCAATTATTAATTGTCTAGCTTCTGAATTTGGTATCATTCTATTTACTGCTGAAGTCAGTCTTTGTACGAAATCAGTGAAGGTTTCTTTTGGGCCCTGTATAACTTTAGTAAATGACTCCATTTTCTTTCCTACTTTAATTTTGTCCCAAGTATTCAAGGCTGCCATGTGGCATAAAGCCAGGGTGTNGTCATCATATAAAGATTGTCTTTGTACATCAGCATAATCGTCCTCTCCAAGAAGTTGATCTTGGGAGATTTCAAGACCCCTAGCCCTACTTCATTGTTCAATGGTCTTAGCCTCATCCTTCCACCAGATTGCAATTCAGGACCAGCCTCCAAGACTGCTGTAACCAAATCTCTCCAGTGTTGAGGGATAATTCTATTACAAGTTGACCATGAGTTTAACATCTGCTTCACAAACGATGAGTGGATGCCATATGAGACTATTGCTTCTTTGAATTTCCTCAAATCTAACATTTGCACAGGAGTCCATTCAGCTCTGACACAGTCTCAGGGATATCTATCATTTGGCAGTTCCTGTAAGATTACTGAATAAATTAAGGTGGGCTATTTGAAAGTCTTAGACTGTTTCTCTGTAACCTTATAAAGCAATGGTGAAATTGGCTCTCCTTTAAATTCTTCTATCTGGGTCTGAATATCTCTATGATCTGTTTTAATAAGTTTTTCTAAGATTTATATCTTGGCACTCACATCAACCAACTTGGCACTCATATAAACCAACATTTTTAGGGATAAAATAAGAATGATCAAACTGATAATGTTTATAATTGACATTATGTCAATCCCATCTAAGTTAATTATCCTTCATTTAATTGTTCCATTTTCAGACCATCTAATCTATTATCAGAGGGAGACCAAACTTTTTCCATTATATTAATGTTTCCCATTTTTTAATGTGGGAAAAACTCTCTTTTTCTCTTTCTTTTTTCTTTTTTCTTTTTTTTTTAACTAATTCCCCCTTGAAAATCAGTTCAGATGATGGTGAAGTGAGGCAGCTACCTAGTGTGGCAGCAGCCCCAGGCGTGGGTCCAGTAACTGCCAAAGCCCACCAGCCCACAGGAAGAGGAAAGAAGTAGAAGAGCCAGCTGTCTGCATGGGGAAAATATGCAAAAGCAACTAATTCTAGCATATTTGGAGCCTGATCCTGGGCCTGGACCTGAGTCTGGGCTTGGGCTTGAGTCTGTGGAGTCAGCTGTCTGTACAGGGAAATGCACGAAAGTGGCTAACTCCTGTGGGTTTTGGAGCCCAATAGAAACTTAGAGGGCAGGGTAGGGACTCTGGCCCAGGAGGGATGGAGACTCTGGCCATGTGTAGCTCAGGCCTGAGCTGGTGGCTGCAAAACCACAGGCAAGAGGCTTTTTCGCGAATTCGTGCCCCCAAAGTTGGACGCCAGATGTTGCTCGAATCCTAAATGGTCTTATAATAAAAACCTGGAGCCAGATATTGGGGTAAATACTGAAAGATCAGAGGAAACAAGCCACAGCCACTTCTCATCTAACCAACTCCTCAGCCGATCCTGTTTCCATGAACCCTCCTCAGATTGAATGCCTCTGAGTTCTCAGCCAAAAGGGCTCTCTAGTTCCTGTCTCCTCATACCTTATATGCCTTTCTCTGCCCAGCCATTTCACTTCCTATCTTAACGGTCCTAGTGCTGGGATTAATGGCATGTGTGCTTCCCAAATACTAGGGTTAAAGGTGTGTGCCACCACTGCCTGGCTCTGTTTCTCTCCTAGACTGGATCAATCTCATGTAGGCCAGTGTGGCCTTGAACTCATAGAGATCCAGAAGGATTTCTGCCTCCCAAGTGCTAGGATTAAAGGTATGTTCCATCACTGCCTGATCTCTATGTTTAACTCTGTGCCTGGCTCTGTCCTCTGATCTTCAGGCAAGCTTTATTTCTTAGATTACAAATTATCACCACAGGAATATATTTTTTCAAATGTAAATAATTATATGCTAAATATATGGAATATATTTTGTATGTGAATTATATTTTAGTGAACCCAAAATATGATTACAAAATTGAAACAAAATCTCTTGAGCTAATTTAGGCTAAAGTTCAGTGATTAAAATGAATGATGGCTCTCCTGGAGGCAGCTCCATTTTAACAGATGGGGCCCTTCCTAGTGCCTTTTCAGGTACCTTATAAATTATTAGGGTAGAATCTACTGGAACAGAGCAAGACAGATAGAGCCTACTCTCAGTCCCATTTCTGGATGATAGAGTAACCAAAATTTTTTGAATTTAGATTTATTTTTTATTTTCTTAGAAAGGTGATACATTTTATGATGGCTTCTTATTCCTTGGCAACCAAGTAGGTATAACCATACTCCAGTGTCTACCATTTTAACACATTTTTATAGTGTTATTTATTTGAACCCTGAAACTGTCTTCTTTCTTCTTGCTTACTTGGGTATTTGCATTTTTCTAAACTATACTGCTGAAAAAGTATGATCAGCACTATGATACTGCCATGTCCATATGAACAATGTAACAAAAAATATAGAACAAAGAAAACAATGGGCAAGTCTGATTCTCAACACCTCATAGGGCAAAGTAAATGTCCTAGTTAATTAAATACCAGTCTTAATTATGTAGAGTCTGTAAGAACAAAGATAAATAATTTCAGGCCATTTTTAACATTCTGGTGGGGGTTGAGTGAGGCAGAAGTAGTGTACATCCTAATACAACCCTAGTGTTCCTACAAGGCTCTTGATGTTTACACCAACAATCATTTAATGCCAGCTAGGGACATCCTCACAGAATTTGACTAAGACTTAAAGAAAAATTTCTTTCGATTCTAATACAGTTCTGACCCAGGGATTTTCCTCCCAAGAATTCACAATGCTGAATTCTGCCCAGGCACAGTGAGGGCTTCCTGGAGGTTCAAAAATGATATCATGGAAGGTCTTTCTCATCTTGTTCTTATTACTGTTTGGGCATATACATAATTAAATTTAAGATGTTTTTCAGAGTCTGGATGTATGAAAGTAAAATCCCAGCCTACTCCAAGAAAATTTCCAGTGACTGCATACACTCATACTCACCCTGGAAACTTGTAAAAACGTGGTAATGACTCACAAGGAATGTCGTGGGTAGAAAATGGTACAAAGACAGTTCTTGATGGCTCAAGAGAATGGCATACTGCTTGAAACATTTGTGGCTTGCATGTCCTTTGGCTGTCAACTGAGAAGTACATAGTCATGTAAATTACACATAGTAGGTCCAAAGTTCAAATTACCCTGCTTCTGTGTGTTAACTTATTTCTTTATGTCTGAGACACAAGTGATGGGAAGAGTAATTCTAGGCTCATTAATCATATTATCATCTCCAGTATAATAGTTGATGTAGAATATTTGAAACACAAAAGATAATATTTGACTGGGAAGTGATATTTGTTCACTTTCATTCACTTAAAATATTCTAAGTGGTTTTAGAGACAGTATTTTGATACTGTTACCAATATGTAGCACTATAAGAACAATTTAAAGGTAAAATTCTTGCTTTTGAAGTATGGGAACATTTTTGTATTTAGTATGAGATAATTTTCATGTGGTTCAATAATAAAATTTGGTGAAGAGATTTTAAATACTTGTTTATTTTCTTTCTTATACAGTACTAAAACTTAGGTCTAAGGTGACCTGACCTATTGTAGAGGTCACAACTGTTGGTTTACAAGATGCAGACAATAGTTGGAGAACTTTCTACATGGAACTCAGGCAGAAACATGACCCAGAGAGTGAAAATTTCTTTGTTTATTTTGCATGTATAGGAACTAGTTTTAAAATATTAAATTCTATGTCACACCTTCCTCCACATGATATTATCCTTCTAGATTATCTTGCCATGGATCAGGGAGTTTAAAATCAGTAATAGGTACTTAGATAACTAGTAGAAAATAAAGTAGACAATTACTCCTGGAGAACTAAAAACTAGGAAGAATGTTTGTGTCTAACTTAGTCCTTTGTTGCTTAAAATTTTCTTCTAACAAAGGAAAATATATTTGTCCTATCAGTTAAACATTAAAAAATGATATTGTTCAGAAAGAGGGTATACATTTGGAGGATCCATTTGGTGCAATAGAGTCCTTTGAAAGATGTTGCTGTCATCACTATGGGCCATTTGCTTCACCTGCTAATTCCCAAGAACGTGAATGTAGCAGGAGGTTAGTGCCTGAGGCAGTCCTGCCTAATGCAGGAGCCAAATCAGTGGAATGGTTCCGGTATATATAAATGTTTTGTCACCTTCTCAGTACCAGAGAGCTCAAATTGCTGAACATTTTATTTCCTCTCATTCCTGAGAAGCATGTGCTCCTTATTATAAAAGGTTTAGGGATGGCATACTGTGTAATAGCTCAGATGAGTGAAAACAAATTTAAATATAACCAATGCACTGCCTTATACTTTACATGTTGTAAATACTCTTAGAAACAGTATGGGGCCTTATTAAGTTTGAACCTCAGGTCTTTCAACTTCCCTGAGAATAGGGAACAAATGGTAAATGCATGAGAAAATAAGTAACTAACCTTCGTGATTTCCCACTTCAGCTCAAGCCCAGATATTTTTGTCAGTTGCTAATTACAACCATATTTCTCTAACGTATTTTATTTTGAAAGAAGAAAACAAAAAGAGGAGAGAAAATTTCAAGGACAAAAGCGGCATCAGGCAATACAGATTCACAATTTTCTGAGCTGAGAGGGACTTACCAGGAAGGAGGCAATTGGCAAGGCTGCCTGCTGGAGAAGAGAGAGCTGGCATTTAACTAGATTATCGAGAAGTGGAAATCAGACTGTGATAGGTTGAGAGGAGAAAATGGTAAGAATTCTGCCTTAAAAGTGTAGGATGTCTCAGGCCAACAATGAGATGAAAGCTCACTGGGCTGTGTATGGATTCATTAAGTGCTTGCTCTCCCCTCTTGCTGGATACATGCTTATATATAATGCATATTGACTCCCAGCACTGTTCCCACTGAGTCATCTTCATATACTTCAGATGATTTAAGAAGAAGAAGTAAGGACACGGTTTCTACTTTATAGAGAATTAGCCAGACAGAAGAAAACCAATGCATTCAAAATCAGATATTTCAATCACGAAGGAGATGTGCATAAATCTGAATTTCTTGTGCTATATTTTTTCTAGAATATTTGTGCTGAATGTGACCAGGGTTCCTTAGGTCTGGTATTCCAGTATCTCATCTGCCTGTCCTTAGGGGTTAAGATGCTAAATATGACACCACACACTTGGATGGGCTTGATGCTGATAACTCCTGTCAGCATGTTGCTTCCAATCAAGGCAGCCAACAGGTGTTTTTGTTGCTCATGAAATGAGTCCTCTTCTGAAATGTCTCTTACTATATTTATTGCTTTCTTATTTTTTCTACCCAGACACTGTTACACTGTTGACAAGACAGTCTGTGGCCACCATTCATTGCATTAAAGTAATCAAACAACCACAAACTGTCACTGGCACTTTCATTTCCTGTCATGGCCCATTTTCTTTAGCTGCATGTTTATCATGGTAGCCGGGTGTCCCATGCCACCGTGTATCAGAAATAGAGCCTGAGATGTGTGTAGGTGTTGAGAAACTGTGAGAAGAAAGCACTAAATACTTGTAACACAGTTCCTGGCTTTCAGCTTACATCATTCATTTGTGGGTTTAGAAATGCTTTTTGTCTGTAGGATCAAATAAAAATCCTTACGTTATTGCTGCAGGATTTTCTTAATCCTCCCACAGTACTTAGAGACTATCCCTAGGTTCACTTTGTTTATTGTAGCTTGTTCAGGAGTGATGTGAAGCAATTTGAAGTGCTTCCATCAGCAGCAACAAGAGAAAGTTTTCTGGTAGTAAGAATCAAATTTGGTTGTCCTTCTCAATGACCTTACTCCCAGATGTTTCTGCATAAATGAATGTCTCTGTAACTGGGAAGACTATCAGGAAACAGGTGTTTTTCTATTAATAGGCAAGATGTATCAAGTGAAGGGGAAGGTACAGAGCCTGTGAAAGTCAGGTGGCCCATAGTTGAATACTTTCTACACAATAACTAATCACTCAAAGCTTCCATCTATTTATCATAAAGTCTATAATTACAAGCCAGGTGGCTGTAGTTAGGGGGCTGTAAAGACTGTAAGCAGGTTATTTGGCTCAACAAAACATCTTTGAAGATGATATGTCTACCTGGGTAGCCAGTGGTGTGGCATGTGTCTGCCTCAAAACTGTACACATCTCAGCCCTAATTTATTTGTGAATTTTCTCCTTAGCTTGCTTATCTACCAATATCCTGATCAGTTCAAAGACATAATGGGTAGGAGATTTCACATGAGATTCTGTGCAATTTGAGTGCAGAAGTTATACGATAGTCTTTCTACTGAGTCTTACATGTGATCAATAAAACTGGAGTTTTCCAATACAGTATGTAAAAATACCAAATCCCATCTAACCAGCTGACTTCCTGACCAAAGAGTCTTCATTTTCTCTGACAATGGTTATGTGACAGTCTGAGTAGTGTTATAATAATATTGACATACTTTGAATGTGAAACTTTTTATAAGATGTCAAATATTTAGTGATTATTTTTGTAGTTCCAGATTATTAGGGCCTCTGAAGGACTTGAAGGAGTGCAAGGGATGGCCCCTGTATTGGTGAGGTTTTCTTCTCAAAGAGGGAACAAGACATGATGAAAATAATGATGCTGTCTACTCTGGCTCAACCCTTGGCACAAGAATCCCTACCTTAAGCTGGTAAGACATGAGGGCTTATTTTTTTAAGAGAACTGATTACCCAAGTTAATATNTTAAGAAAACAATGGAGAAGACATTTGAGTGAGCTGGTTGTTCTACATTTTTTTATGTGTGTGTATAGTAAATTACTCAAACCACTGTTACTATGTAACATAACACCTATTTATCACTTACACTTCTCCATGTCCAGTATGCAGTCTAGTCTTGGCTCTGTTTTTCAAGGCTAAACACACATGTAGATTCAGGAAGGCCTGCTTCTAATAATTGGATGCTTTTTCATTCGCATGTATTTGTTGACAGTACTTGAGCTCTTACTCTGCCATTGTGTCCCTTTACTTACCATCTATTGTCTAGGACTACTCTTAGCTTCCAGAGATTTCTCTCAGGTCTGTGCATGTGGTGTCTCTCATTGGCCTCTTAGAACAAGAAAGATGAAAACAAAAGAACATACTTTACTTTAAAGATTGCTGTAGGCAAAAGTTTGTCCTGATCCCGCCCGGCTCCCATGGCCGCTTAGACCCAAGTAAACACACAGAGGATTACATTATTTTTCAACTATGGCCATGGCAGGCTTTTCGCTAGCTAGCTCTTACATCTTAAATTAACCCATTTTATAAATCTATGTTCCACATGGCTTTACCTGTGTGCCATTACATGTTGTTTTCTAGGTGGCAGAATGGCGTCTGCCCAGCTCTGCTTTCTTTCTCTTTCCCCCTAGTTTGAATGTCCCGCCTAACCTTATTCTGTCTCACCATTGGCCAAACAGCTTTATTTATCAACCAATCAGAGCAACACATTTTCAGAAAGACATTCATGAGTTCGAGCCCCACGTTGGGTGCCAAATGTAAGACGAATTTCTAAGCAGTCTTATTAATAAACACACAGAACAAGAAATAAGGGTGAAAATCTGACAGAGATCAGAGGAATTAGGAGCAAGCTACCAGCTAGCCTCACCTCACCAATGCTGCCGCTGCTTCCAAAGAGCGTAGCGAAGAGAAGAGAGCGATTTCCTGTCTAACCCAGCTTTTTATGCCCGTTCATTCTGTTAACTCATTTCCTATCTCCACCAAACTATATCACTTCCTGTTTCTCTGCACAGACCTCCAGAACTCTATGGCTGATGCTGGGATTAAAGGCGTGTGCCACCACCACCTTCCGCTAGTTCCCTAATGTGACCTTGGACTCATAGAGAACCAAACGGATTAAGGGCGTGTGCTAACTTGCATGACTTTTGTTTTTACTACTAGCATCTGGCTGCCCGTTTTTCCTCTGATCCTCAGATAAATTTTATTGAGGGACACAGATAAAATATCACCACAGATTTCTGGTAAGGAAGGACCTCCTTTAAAAGGAGGCTTACTTAAAAAGATTCACCTTCATCAGTTCCATTTGATTAACTTAAATTCATCAGCTTAGTTAACATAAACACAGAGTTTAATGCTATCATATTCCTAAGTTTTGGTCCCATTTAACAGGAAATGGTTGTGAAGGTTGAGCTGCTGCAATTTTGTGTGTTTTCAACACAGATAGTAGATCCACATGACTGTAGAAAACAGTTGCAAGATAATTTCTTACCTGCAAATGTGAACATAATATCCAGTAAGGGCCCATAAAACTTTAAATCTTAAAAACAACAACAACATGAAAAGATGGTATTGTGTTCTTAGTGTGGCATTTAACTTCCATCTAGTAGGCTGTAGCTTAGAATTGTCTGTTGTATAGTTAAAATTCTGAGAGAGAGAATGGGGAAGAGTCAAGATAATGAATAACTAGTAAAAGAAGGCAGAAGGGCAGGGGCAGGCAGGAAGTGGAAGGAAAAGGAGGACAGAATGAGATGAGAAACTGAGGCTCAAACTGTAGAGCAAAAGAACTAAAGTACAACATAAACATTGCTATTAAAGCAAAAAGAAACCCTGAGTATTTTCCTCACACTACATTATGAAGGAGGGTGCCTAGAAATCTGATATGTTTAGGGACAGAGTGTATGGAGAGACTGAGGGATTCCCACGTTTATGGGCAGGCACACTGATGCTTAGCTTAACAATATTTCTGTGCTCCTGAAAACCTACATGGTCCCAAAGACTAACCAGTGTTCTTTCATTGTAACTAAACTCTAACAGAAATTATTCTGTTATGCTATTGTTTGCATATGTTTGGCATTTACTGAGTTTTTTTATTTGAAAATATACATCTTCCCATGCTGTCTGACTCCTCTTCCTTTCTCCCCTGTCCCTTGAGGGAGACATGAACAAATGTCTACTCATTCTAGATAGGGAACTAGTTACAGATCAAAAGAACAACTCTACCAATGTCCAACTTCATGAACCAATGTGTCTATTGGGGTTACTTATAAGAATATGATTGGGTATTATTTGCAGGAGCAGGAAGAACTCAAGAGGCAGGTGCATCACTGAAAAGTCCACCCCTAACCTGAGTGCCACCTGGTGAAAGCAGTAGCCCAGGAGCTCTCTGCCTAACTTGCAGGCAGTGAAGCAGGTTGGAGAGTATCTCTCCTCTAGACCTCCAGCAGAACAGTCTTCTTTCTAGGACTCCACCGTCCTTATAACCTTGAGAAGTGGCCTTGTGAATCTTGTTAGCTTTAAGCATTTCCTGAGACTTGTAAGTTATTTACTTCCTGAGTCTCATGAGCTTCCTCTTTCTTCCAGGAGGGAATGTTTCAAAAGGGGAAAATTGCTGCACAGTATCCCATTTCTGGATAATATATTTTATTAATGATTTGATAATTCCAGTTCTGTTTTTTATTCCCTTAAAAAGAAAAAAAAAATCATCACAACAATAGCAAAACCTACACCTTCAAGTTGTTATTGGCATTGTACTTATCTTCAATATTGAGTGTTTTATAATTTACATTTTTCTAGTCTGTTTCTCAAGTGATTACCTCAAACATATCGTAACATTCTGAGACATCTTTTTTGCATTCATAATCCACTCAAAAGTTTTGTAACTGAAAATTTAACAGATCCTATATATATTAATGAATTCAGTTTGTAGTAATCATATGTACCACCCCTTTTCCAGCTTTACCTTCCATTAAAATAGCATTTTCATGTGTTTCTTGAATCAACTGACTTTTGTCTCAGTAGTTCACTGCCCCTCAGATTTCTTTTTCCTTAGAAATTGTTTCTGCATATTTCCTTGTAGTTTTTGTTTATACATTGCCCATATTTACATATTTACAATGATCCTTCTTATCTAAGAGAGAGGAGCTTAAGAGGGGTAAGGGCAGAGCTATGGCTCAGTGAGTAAGGATGCTTAAATACAAGCCTGACCACCTGAGCCTGCCCACTTGAATTCCACATCGTAGCACAGAGAACCAATTCCTCCAAGTTTTCCTCTGAATTCCTCATTCATGCCATGGGATGTACACACACCACATAAACAAACAAATAAGCACAAATAAAAATTAATCAATTAATTTCATTTTTGTTTGTTTATTTACTTTACTGAAAATAGATTCTCCTCTCATAAAATACATACTGACCACAGTTTTTCCTCTCTCCATGCCTCTCAGCTTTCTCCTACATCCCATCTCCCCCAGTTCTATTCCCCCTCCACTTCCTCTTCAGAAAAGAGAAGGTCTCCAAGAGAAAACAGCCAAGCAGGACAAAACAAGACACAATAAGACAAGACCAAGACAAATGCCCTCATATCGAGGCTGGACAAAGCAACCCAATAGGAGGAAAAGAGTCTCAAGAGTAGGCAAAAGAGTAAGAGACACAAGCTCCCACTTTTAGGAGTCCCACAAAACCTCCAAGCTAACAACGTATCTGCAGAGGACCTGGTGTAGACCCATGAAGGCCCCATATTTGCCACTTCAGCTTCTGTGAGCCCATATGAGCCCTGCTTAATTTATTCAGTGGGCCATATTCTCCTGGTGTTCTCTATCTCCTCTGACTCCTACAATCTTTCCTTACCTTCTTTCCCTGGGTTTCCTGATCTCTGAGGGAGGAACTCAATGAAGACTGCCAATTTATATTCTCTCCACATAATGTTCTGCCAATATGGCAGCACCGGCTCCCATATTCTGCCTGAGGAAGCCTATCTGATGACCTGATGATGATGGGACAAGGCACTGATCTATGAGTATAGCAGAATATCATTATTGATTTTAATCCAGTCCTATTTGATACTAACCTAGGTCTCAGGATCCTAGTGCCTGCACTATTGGTATTCTGTTCAGGAAGTTGTCTCCTGTCCCAATGCTTATAAAACTATTCTCCATTTTCCCTTCTTTCTGGTTCAGTGTGTCTAGTTTTATGTTGAGGTCTTTGATCCACTTGGACTAGAATTTTGTCCAGGGTGACAAATATGGATCTATTTGCATTCTTGTACATGAAGGCATCCAGTTTGAACAGCACTATTTGTTAAAGATTTTTTTCTCAAATGTGTATTTCTGGCTTCTTTATCAAAAATCAGGTGTCCATAGGTGTGTAAATTTATGACTGGATTTTCAATTCAATTCCATTGATCAGAGTCTCTGTTTTTATGCCTATATCATGTGGTTTTTATTACTCTACCTCTGTAGTGCAACTTGAAACAAGGGATGATGATACCTCCAGTGGTTCTTTTATTTTTCAGGATTGTTTTAACTATCCTGGTTTTGTTGTTTTTCCTTATGAAGTTGAGAATTATCCTTTCAAGGCCCTTAAAGAATTGAGCTAGAATTTTGATTGGAATTGCATTGAAACTGTGGATTGCTTTTGGTAGGGTGGCCATTTTTCCTATGATAATCCTATCAACCCATCAGCATGAGAGATCTTTCCATCTTCTGATATATTCTTCAATCTATTTATTCAAAGACTTAAAGTTTTTAACATACAGGTCTTTTACTTGCTTGGTTAGAGTGACCCCCAAATATTTTATATTATTTAGGGCTATTGTGAAGGGTGTTGTTTCCCTGATTTGTTTCTCAGCCAGATTGTCATTTGTACATAGGAGGGCTACAGTTTTTTTGAGTTAATCTTTTATCCAGCCACTTTGATAAAAATGTTTATCAGCTCTAGGAGTTCCACAGTAGAAATTTTAGGCTCACTTATGTATAC
>LZPO01029377.1:0-12234 GCA_001675575.1 Neotoma lepida
TTTTATTTTATTTTATTTTATTTTATTTTATTTAGTTCTTATATAAAACTAACACTGTTATTGAAAAGATGGGTAAAAACTTACTTGTCTCCTTTGGTGTGAACAAACTCTAAATAAGTCCACTTTTCTTTATCAGTTCACATTCTAATTTCTTTTTATGGGCAAGGGTGGCGTTCAGACGAGGACAATCAGAATTGCCAGAACTGAAGTTATAGACAGCTATGAAGTGATATGAGGGTGCTGGGACTTGAACTTGTATCCTCTGAAAGTATAGCTACTGCCCTTAACTGTGGAGAACCTCTGAAGCCCCTCCTCACCTTTCTCTTAAGAAGCAGTAACCTCCTTAATCAAAGTACACAGTGTGATAGTTTTATGGTTTTAATCAACTCAGAGAACTTTTATTTCTTTATTCAAACAATTTTTCCGTCCTTTGCTCCAGTATCAGCAGACACTAGAGTTCAGTGGGCACATCTGGAGGAGTTCTAGTGTCCCAACTAGTGTCCCAACACAAATAAGTGCAGAGTCATGTAGATGGTAGCAAGCAAACGTCAAGAATTTATTAAGAAGGAAGGAAGTGAGCTCTACAATGGTTAATAGCTCAAATGGCCTTGATGTACAGTGTTGGGCCTTCTACACACCTTAATATGGGTGTTTTGGTTATTTGTACATTGCAGACTTTCTGGAACACGCTTTACTTCCTGTGGTGTATAAGCAACTGTATACAATCTCATTCAATGTATGTCTTATTTGCATCTTAAATCTTTCCCTGGGGGTGAACATCTTAGTACTGTTATGACCTTTAGGTTCCCTTCAGAGAGTTTGATGTGCTTGTACACTTAGAAGGTTATTCAGCATTGTCCAAGAGTTCCCCAGCCTATTTCTTTGCCAACTGTCTCTTTTATAAGGCCATTTTTTCAGCTTCTGAACCTCATTTCCCTATTCCCCTACCTCTTCTTGGTACCATTAGCAACACAGGGGCTAAGCAGTAGGAACATTTTCCCAAACTTACTGATTCACAGTTCACCTTTTGACTGCTTACTTTCTGTATTTTGGTTTCTATTCCTTTTCTTAACTGTTGCTTCTAAAATGTCTAATCTGTTTTTAATCTGTACAATATATTTTCTATCTTAGACATGTATTTCTTATTTGTCCAAGTTTGATTGGGACCTCGTTTTTCTTTCTGCAATCCATCTACTTAAAATAAAATCACTTATAAACCTTTAGAAACATATAATTTGTTTATAGTTGTTGTACTGACCCTGTCCTTAAGTTCTATTATTAATTTGCTTTCTAGATTTATTATGTTTTTTTCTACATTGCAGATTTTATTTTCTGCATGCTTCCATGCTGGCATGTTTTTAATGTGAAATCTAATATGAACTTTAACTTCATGAAGCTAGATAGGTAACAATTTATATTCTTTTATTTTAGAATCTAGATATTTCATTTAAAGCTTTTTTCTGAGTCTTCCTTTTGAGGTTTCTATTTTAAGATTCATTTTATTTAGTTTTAATTTATATGTGTTTGTAGGCATGGCATGTGTATGTGTACCTGAGGAGGGCAGAAGAGGGAATTGGCTCCCCTGGAGCTAGAGTCACAGATAAGTATGAGCTGCCCCACTCCAGTACTGGGAACTGAACTTGGATCCTCTGAAAGAATGATAAGGGGTCTCCACCATCGAATCATCTCTTCAACTCCTTTAAGATTTCATAAATGATGTTTTAATGCTGTCTNTATTCTCCTCTCAANGTTGACTTAAAACCTTTCCATTGATTCTTCCAAAAGCTCTATGAAAAATGATTATTTGCCTACTCTAACTNATGGCAAAATTAAGTTTTCCCAATTTGTTTTGACCTCCTGAAATGATCTATTCATTTTCTTTTCAGAGGTGGCTTCCTTGCCTTTGGCTTCCTGACACACACTCAGCTGTAGACACAGATGAATCGCTCAGGTATTTAGCACTCAATTTCTAAGAAATCTTCTTCTTTCCTACTTTCTGTCCTCAGATCTCCGACATGACTTCAAAGCATTAGCAACTTTGCCATTGTAGGGAGTCCATTGGATTTCACCAGACTTTTCTTCTTCTTACATAGTCTGAAAATCATTTTCCATTACTAAGCCTACGTAAGGCAAAGCACGCATTCTAATTACTATCTAGGGTAAGATGGATTCAGCACTATCCAACCCACCAGAAGAAACCAAGTTTGAACTTTACAACAACTTAATTTACACAGTTATGACTGCCTATGTCTGTCTCTATTCATTAAACTCTCCTTTGAACAGTTTTAATACCTCATTGTTTTCATATTAATTGATGAATTAAATCAAATAATTAGAATGTATTCATTTTATATTTGAAAAGTTGTAAATTATTTTTAAAGAATATACCTTAAAGTACACACACACACACACACACACACACACACACATTGAGTAAGATTAACTTATTGTTTCACAGAGACTAAATAATTTGATATTTCTGGTTTTGATAATATAGATATTTCACACTTATTTCACAGGCATGGCTTATTTGCTTATTTATTTCCAAGACATTAAGGAAATATCCAGAGTTTACCTAAGAAGTCAAAAGACAGGTTGATTGTAAGGATCATGATTTAAATTGCTTCCTCCAGATTTTAGTTCTTAGACTCAACTTGCTACTCTAGATGACCAGCCATAAATACACACCGCGAGGGACAGTGATTCAGTACTGTGACTTTGAGCACTCAATGGTTTGCTTATGAAACTTCTCAGGCAATGCTATCGGATGCATATGGATATTTCTCTCCCAATTCTTGTTAATAATCACTAATGACCACCAAAATGTTAACAGAAGTCTGCCTACCCACTCCATATACTTAATGTCAATGGTTTACATGTCTTGCCGGCATTAATTTATAGATTTCTGCTGAAGGCACTTCCATTTTTATGACCTCATTTAAGTTGATGTAAAGTCACTGAGGGTATGTGTGGCACAGAGACTCATTTCTGATGTTAAAAATAAATAGTAAGTGCTGTCGAGTGAGTTCCTGTGCTTATGCATTTTGAGTTTGTGTTTAAGATTTTAGAGAGATGCAGGGAGGAAGGCTTGGGGGTGGGAGGAGNGAAGAGACAGGGATCTGTGGTTGGTATGTAAAATGAATAACAAATTTCTTAATAAAAATAATAAATTAAAAAAGAAGTTAAAAAAACAAGATTTTAGAGAGATGTTCCCTTAAAGAAGAAGTCACTCTTTACATTTGGTTTCCAGCAGGTCAAAGAAATCAAAAGAGAAAATGATCATTAATACCAACTAATTGCTTCCCATTTCACATATTGATTTAAATAATGCAATTCAGAAACTAATTTCCCCTCACAGTAATTTAAATTTATTTTATTGATATTTATACCAATATTTATAGCTCTAACTGAAGTTCCATGATGGCAGTATTGTTGCTTTGTTACTGAGTTGAAATCTAATTCAAATCAAGAATGACTAGCAATCTGTCTTCTCAACAATAAAAGTTAGAAAATTGATATTCTAATTTTAAGCAAACTTTTTAACAAAAAGCATGGTACTATGTTAAAATTTAAATGCTCTATTAGTCCCCTGAGAGTTCTATGCAATATGTTTTGATTTTATTCACCCCCTTCTGCCAACTTTCCCAAGTCTACCCCCATTCCTTGTTCACACAACTTTGTATCTGTGTTTTAACCCTGTAAGGCTAATTTGTGTTGTGTAACCATTCTTGGATGTACAGTCTTCCCCTGGAACATGTGGAGGATGGACAACTTACCAGGGACTATGCTCTTACGGAAAACTGTCTCTCTCCAAGCTGCTAACAAATGTCAATAGCTCTATGGCTAGAGATCGGAGTGTGTGCCCAAGTGCCCTCTCCATGGCGGGATTTGTTTAGGCTTGGGCTTGTACACATGCTCATGGTGGTGCAACTGCTATGAGCTGCCTTGCTTGCTGTGTTTAGAAGATAATGCTTCTTTGTAGTAATCTACCTCTAGCATTTACAGTTTTCTGTCCTTCTTCCACTATGATCCTGAACCTTGGAAGGGACGTGTAGTATGCATGTTCCCTTTAGAGCTAAACATTCTCCATTCTCTTCTTTTCTGCATATTAGACAGTTATGTATCTTTTTACTAAGTCACCATGTTATATAGTCTCAGAACAGAGAGATACATTGTCATTAGAAGTTGATTTAATACTATGTCTGCTTAGCAGCATAATAGCTGTTCATTCTGTCCTAGAGCCTATGGCCTCTCTAGCTATAGGTTCTTGGTCTGATAATGGTGCCAGGTAGAGTTTTTATCTTATGGATCTCGACTTAAATCCGATCAATCGGTTACTCTAATGATGTCCATCGACCATTGCACCAGTGGGCTTACCTTGACAAGCTATTCTTTGTAGCTCACAGGATTCACATCTGTGCATAATTGTTGATTACTGTTCCTTTATTATTTGTAAAGTGCTTTCTAGCATTGTGAAAGCTATCCACTAAAGATGAAGCTTCGTGACCCAGATAGGTTTTATTTTTTAATGTTCTATATTTTTAGTATGTGTTATCTTCACAATAGAGTCTTGCCATGAAGTTTTGGAGGGTAATGAACAGCACTGTCAATAGCTGTAATTTTGAGAGTTTATTGGATCTTCTTGTCCAGCAACTCCAAAATAAACAACACATTACTGCACTGGGATTTTAATTTGTTAGATGCTGGTGTTTAACAGGGGTATTGCTATAAGTTATCCCATAAGATAACTCCATTTCAGGGAGCCTATAGAGTGGGAAAAAAAAACTTTACCAGCTATACATGAGACACAGGGTTAGTATCTAAAAGACACAAAGATCTCAAACACTTGAACATCAGGAAAACAAACAAACCAATTAAAATTGGGGCACATAACTAAATAGAGAGTTCTCAAAAGATAAGACACAAATGGCTGAGAAACTGTTTAAAAATGTTAAGCACTCTTAACCATCAAGTAAAATGTAAATTAAAATGTCTGAGATTTAATCTCCCCTAAGTCAAAATGGCTACAGTGAAACTGTACAAACAAACAACAACAAAAGTAATTGCTGGCATGGACATGAGCGAAAATGACCACTTATTCACTGCTGGTGGGAATGGGAACTGATGCAGCCATGGTGGAAGTCAGTGTGGAGCTTCTGCAAAAAAGATAAAAATAGATCTATGATAAGACACAGCTATAACATCCTTAGATATATCTCCAGTGTACTCAATGTCTTATTCTAAAGATGCCTGTTCATCCAAATTTATTGTTGTTCTACTCACAAAGGTGAGGAAATTGAAATGTCCTAGATGTCTATTAACTGATGACTGACTGATGAAAATCTATATTTCTACAATAGAATTAAGAAAAATAAAATTATAAAATTCATAGGTAAGTAAATGGAGCTTTAAACAAGTATTCTGAGTGGTGTAACACAGGCCCAGAAAGACATGTATCATGTGTTTGATTTCATGTGTAGATGCTAGCTGTGAAACTCCAGATACATGTATGTCATTTGAAATACCCATAGATGTGAAGGGTTTGCTGAAGTTATGGGTAGAGGCTTTAAAGGGAAGGTAGATAGAACACATTAATGAAAATGATTAAAAGGGAATAGTGAAACATGAAGAGTTAAACTGGAGTGTGAGAGCAGAGGGTAGGATAGAGGAGAGTATATTGGGGAGATGAATAATACACAAAATACCTTTGGGAAAAGGCATTTGGAATCTTAAAAAGATTAATATTATAAAATTTCCATATATATAATAAAGGAATAGAAATTTAGTGGATGCCATTTTAGTTTATATATATATGATTTTTAAAATTAAAGTTCTTTTAAACTATAAGTTTATTTATACATATATACTTGTATACATACATACATATATATACACATATCAGCTTAAATTAATTTTAGTGTTAAAAATCAGATTATTCATAAACTCAAATTCCATCCATTAAATTTCTTATTCATTTCATTATTATTAGATTTATATACATTTATTAAAATACTTAACTGTTGTGTATAACATCAAATTTAGGTTGTTGTAAATGAAAGTATATGTATGACATCCTCTCTACCTTCAACACACCTTAGAAATTTTGTATAAAGAAGTCCCACAAAATTAGAAAATGAGAAATGAAATATCTGAAGACATTAAAGAAAGATTCAGCAATAAGCTCATTTTTGAGTTGCTCTGAATAATGGGGACATTAACATTTCTGAAGTCAGTACATGAATTTCAGGCATAAGAACACTTTAGAGCTGGAAATACACTGAGCTTAGAGTATGTTTTGTGGCAAAATGAAGAGCCAGCAAGCATAGGGTCTGATACATTAGAAATAGGTTAGGATCAAACTCAAGCAAGTGGTTTTACCTCCAAAAGTCCCTTACTTAGCACATTCTCAATCAGTCCTCAGGGATTATTCAACTTTTTTTCTGTAAATGGCCTGATAATAAGAATAATATGCTGTTTCAGCTACTCATTTCTACCATTATAGCCTGCAAGTATCTACAAACACTGCATACACAAATGGATGTGGTTATGTTCCATTAAAAACAATATTTACATAAACAGTCAAATGCAGGATATAGGTTTTAGATAAGATAGAGTCCAAGAACCTCTGTGGCCCCTATGATAGTGATTTTATGTGAGGATCAGTTACTACTGTCAACTTGGTTGGACTGAGACAAGCCAAGGGTAATATTAAAATACACTTGTAGGTGTGTCTTTGAGTGGGTTTCAGAGAAGGTTAGCTAAGGAGGGAAAAATCCCTATGCTAAATATGGATACCATCATGACATAGAATGGGGCACTGATGGATTCTCCCCCCTCTGTCATCCTCCTTCCCTTTCCCTCTTTCTTTCTCTCTCTCTCCCCCCTCTCCTCTCCCTCCGTCCCCACTTAGCCATCATGTGAGCTGATCTGCAATGTGTTGAGCTCTCTGAAACCATGTGTCTAAATAAATCTTTCTTTCCTGAATATGTTTTTTGAGGAATTTTGTCACAGCAAAGTGAAATCTAATTAATTAAGAAGGCGCTTACAAGACCTTATTCAATTCTCACAGCATATATAATGAGACTGTTATCATTTCTTATTTACAAAGGGAAAATAAGAATGAAGTAATTGCTTAGTATCTGCTAAATTATATATCTATCACCCAAAATCTTATGGTTTTGACCTGTCACTCATTATACTCAATAGTTCTTTATCAAATATCTTCATTAGTCAAAATTAAATTCAGCTCTGAATAATCAAAATAAAAATTATGGTACTTTAAATAGGTTAAAATGGAGCCTTTATCTGCAGTCAAAAACGTAGCTCAGAACAGACAAAAGAGCTCATAGATAAATATCTGGAAGGTTATTTTTATTTTCTGTCAGTCTTTCCAATGATCTTTCAATTTCTGATACAAAATGGCTACTTCCTCTCCCACTAAACGTATATATATATAAATTTCTTCTGCTTGGTCACTGAGTTCTCTGATCTCCCTGGGTGTCAGGCACCAGGTCCACTACATGAAGTATGAGTTTCATCTGATACCAATTTTCTGTCTTCTGCTGTAAGGCTACTGAGTGTATCTCTACTCCCTCTCTCCCTTTTGTTGTGTACATGTTCTATTTAAGAGACAGCCTTAGGACTGTGAGAATTGACAGTTTCCACACAGTGTCCAGCCTGAACTGCATCAGAGGATGTCTGTTTGGTATCCACTGAGAACTGATGACTTAATCAACAGTCTCCACACACAGTCCAGACTAAAGTGCATCAGAGGATGTCTGTTTGGTATCCACTGAGAACTGATGATTTGCTTCCTAGCAAAAAGAAGTCATCACACACTTTGGGATCATAGAATTCTTCTGAATGTGTGTGGAGCATGGGTGTGTCTGAGTGTGTGTGGGCTCACTAAATGCAAAAGTAGGTAAGAAGATTAAATTTATTCTATGTTACACACAGTTTCATTTTTCATCACTACATCGAGAATATTGGAAAATTAAGTACTTATTTTCGAAAGTTATCCCCTCAGGTAAAGGTTATACATTCACATATTATAGCATAAGATCAATATTGAAACTAGGAAACAAGCACTCTGAAAAGGGTATGTTTTATCTGCGTAATGTGAGGCAGTGCATATCTATATGTAGCTGGAAGGTACTAAGTTGCTGCAAATACAGCAATGCATGTGTTCCTTACATAGTCTCGGCCACCCATTTATCTCCCTNCTGTAATGAAAAGGCTGGCAGATGAGGCAACAGATTCTTTAAATCTATACATAAAATGAAGGACAAGTCCAAGAAACAAACCAACTTCAGATTCGCATCACACTCACTATAGAAGTAGTGCCTAACAATTTCGAAACTCTCCAGATGAGTTGCCAATCTGGAAAAATCTGTAATTCACAGGGAAAAACATCTTATTAGCTACTCTTCTCTGAAAGCAAAGATGCAATTGAAATTAGAAAATTAGGAACAATAATTATTACTGAAGTTATGGTGAGTTTTCAAGACCGTGGTCAAATTTTGTGCTGATAAGTGAGAGAGATGGGTGCATGCATATACATATGGCTGTGCATATATATAGGTATGCACACACACACACACACACACACACACACACACACACACACACACACACACACACACACATACCAGGCCAAAGAAAAGATGCCACTGAATCTCAACTTGATAGACTGATAAGTTTTATTTGGGTTTCTCACAAGACCATGGGTGAGCAGTTGCATACAGGATTACAAACGACTCAAAGACAGCTGCATCACCAAAAGCCCACACCAGCATGGGTGACAGCTCATAATGAAATGCACTAGCCAGCCCCCCTTTCTCCAAGCATAGCTGGAATCTAATATATTGCACCACTTGTAGGTAGCTCAACAAGTTGTAGATTATTTTTCCAGGAAGATCATTTGGTATGAACTTCCAGACAGTGTGACTGATGTCTGTCTCTTCCAGGCATCCTGGCTGGTCTGTCTTTCAGAAAACTTGATAGATTTCTGCCTCTTCCGCACAGCTTAATTGTTCTCTCTCTTCCAGGATGTTGGTGGTCCAAGCCTCTTCCAGTTAGTGTCTCTCTATAGTCCTTACTGTTTACATAAGCTTGGAGAAAGGGGGGCTGGCTAGTGCATTTCATCAATTGAAAGGACTTTGAGAAACTTTTGAATTGTTTAATTCCTCAGAGTTTCACCTCTCTTTAGAACACCCTGACTCTTAAAGAGATGTCTTGAAGGATGAATGTATCAACTCAGAGGAAATTGCTACTTAACGGTGGTAACTGGTCCATCATAACAAGACCATAGAGGCCATACAAAACTTAAGATGTCTCTATAAAGAAATCTTGAGCTCCTCCCAAAGGTCAGCCATGAAAACAAACATACAAGTAACATTGTATGGAATGAACAGGCTATATTAAGGAATATGCTTATACATATATGTATGCAATAAATTAATTAATGAAAAGAAGAAACCATGTATTTGATGGAGAACAGGGAAGCCTAAATGGAAGAGTTTGATGGGAAGAAAAAGATGTAATTATATTGTAATGTCAAAAATAAAATAAAAAGAAATATCAAAAAAAGCAATTTTGATCTGTACTTTGCTCCTAACAAGGCTATGAAATATAAAGAATTTGAGTTCTAATTTAAATGCACCAATTTCTTTTATATGTTAATTTTTATTAATTAAATTTATTAATTTATTTTACTTCCAGACTCCAGTTTCCCCTCCCCACTCTCCTCCAGTTCCCTCCCCGTCCCTATCCATACCTCTTCTGTTTCAGTTCAGAAAGGGGCAGGCCTCCAATGGGTATCAATAAAGCAATGGCATATCACATTGAACTGGGGCTAAGTTCCTCCGCTTTTATTAAGGCGATAATTTAATTTTTTTAATGCCCCAAAATACCATTTAGGCATTCATGTGTAAATCTGGACTATGAAAGATTCCTGTCTCACTAGACTTTAAACATTTCTAAGCATCTGTATTACAATCATTAGCATGCTTTGAAACTCACAAAATTNAAGAGGATCTGAGTGAGAGGACACAGTTTTTCCTCAGATTTCAGAATCCACTGAAACAGTATAAAAATCAGAACCTGTGTCAGTGATAGGGCTTTTATAATAAAAGCAAATCAAACACTAAAATTTTGTACTTTCCTTAAGTAAAAAATAAAAAAAGTGAATAATATTCAGAATAGTTTCTAAATAATTAACATTAGCATAACTTTAAAGAATTCAAACTGCAAATAAGATATTCAGAAAGGAACTTGGTAAATACTGTAATTATCATGGTAACATTCTTTGATGTCTATTTTAAAGCCAGGTCATAATTTTTCAGTGTGGAATAAAAGCATCATTTCCATTTACTTCTTCAAAGATAATAGATTAGTTCAATCATCATTTTTGACATTNTATTTACCCAGAGAAAATTATGGGGAATTAACAGAGAACCTTCTCTCCTACTTGAGTTCTTTTCTTTCAGAAAAATAAATATAAAATTAAATAATGTTGGGTGGGAGAGAGACTCAGAGGTTACCTCTCCTAATCACACTCTTGAACGTGAATTGCATTATTAGTAACAAACTGTGACAGCTCTGACAGACATAATTTCAAAAAAAGTCAAGGGTTACAATTTATTAAAGGTTCTATTTGTAACAAAGTGGAAGAACTTTTATAAAACTTGGCATCTCTTAAGACTAAAAGCCAAACCACAGCATTACTCTCATACTGAAAAATTCAGAAGGCACTGATACTAAAACAATGCTATTAAAATGAGAAAACCTGGGCTCTGGAGATGACTAAGTCAGTGAAGTGCTTCTTGTGCAAGTATGAGAATCTAAGATTGATTCTATGCGTCCATTAAAAAAATAACAAAAACTATTGGGGTCCAGCCCCTTAACAGCTTTTTCCCAGGGTCCATCGAAGAATCTAACAACCAGCTGAGGAATCTATTCTTAAGGATATCAAATGAATCTGCGTACGCTGAGTTCTTTAGTTCATTCACTTTATTCTTCTGAGTCAGTTCTCTCTCTACACAGCTTCTTTTCTGCTCTCATACTTACCTCCTTTCTTGCCTAATTCTCTCTACATTTTTCTGTTCTTCTCTCGAAGTTCTATCTTACTTCTCTCATCTTAGTTCTGCCCATCTAGCTCTTCCTATCTTAGTTTTTTTTTCCCATCTAGTTCTTTCCACCTTAATCCTTCCCCATTTTAATTCTCTCTCAAGTCTCTGAGGTTTTCAGTTATACACCCATGCAACCAGCAATACTCTGGCCAAGGCAAGGTCACCAGGCTTAAATTCTTTCAGGCTCAAAAGGAGGGATGATAAGATCCACACAATGAGCAGTAATTGTCACCTATCATTAGCAACCCAAAAGGGAAGTGACTAATGGGGAATGAATCAACTAAGGGCTAAATTCGGTTAATAGAGTGAAAAGGGAATTTTTGTGCTCAAACTATATTCTTAGAAGTGGTTAGGTAAAATGTTAGAATTCTATGAGTCACTAAGTCACAACTGAAAATAAAACTGTCTTTTTTTTCCTTTGGCACTGTACCTGTCCAAGCTTATCTTGGTTGCACCATTTTCTGGCAGAGTGGGGGAAGTGCACTTGGTAANTAGGCAACCTGCATCACAGCTAGATGTACCTGGTATGTAAAAGCCCTTTTGTTCTGAGTTAATTGTTAAAGGGAGATCTTTAGAACTAGAGATAACACTTGGAAAAAAGGAGGGTTAAGCTTAATTAGCACGTCCACCTGGATTGGATGGTTGTCTCAGTGTAAATTTTTACCTTCTCTCAGGAACTAAGAGATAATCTGAATGCTTATCTATCTGCAGTCTGTCCTAGGAGGTCTGGGAGGTGTCTCAGATAAAATACTTTTATCCAGAGGTGGTCCTGGCTGAATGTAGCTAAAGATGATAATTACAGAAAGGCACACAGTTGGGGGATGTTATCCAAATATCCTAAATTGTATAGGGGGAAATTGTACTCAATGAATAATTCAACCACACTGTTAGAAGTTCTTGGGAAAAGAATCAAATGGAAAAGCTACAATAGCACACAAGAAATTCATTGCAGGAAACAGCTAATATATGCAAAAGCCAATATCACCAATACTCCCTGACTCTTGGCTATAGCCTCTGGAAGAGCCCTTAGCTTCTTCCAGGTATTAGCATTGCCATAGTCAGTCAGCTGAACTCCTACTTCATATTTCTGTGGCTCACAGCAAAA
>LZPO01029379.1:0-12209 GCA_001675575.1 Neotoma lepida
CTGCTCTTGCAGAAAACTGATCATTTGATTTCCAGTTTCCAGATGGTGGCTCACAACCATCTGTAACTCCAGTGCTAAGAAATACAGTGCCCTTTTCTGTCCTTCATGGGCACTACATGCACATGGTGCATAGATATACATGTAAGCAAAACACTCATATACATAAAATTTAAAAAAAGAATTGTGCTGACAAGTATCTTTGAATAACAATGGCCACATACTACTGACTCAATAGTCCTTTTCCAGAATCTCCTGGAGATGGGAGGAGGAAGACTACACCATGTCTCCTTTTCCTTTCCAGCTATAATGTTCTGTACTTTATTGAGAGTCATAGTGATCTAATTTGCTTGCATGTTTTAAAAAAATTAAAGGAAAATTGAATGGCTCTATCATAAAAAGCATATGAAAGTATACAGTGTATATGTTTATGTATTTTAGAGCCACAATGATGCCCTTACTATATTAAGAGGCATTGTTTTAAGCTTTTACAATAGTAGCTAATTGTTTATAACAATATTTTGTGATACAGCTAACATAGTTCTTTGTTTTATATCTAATAAAGCACAAAAAAAAAAAAACTACAAACCTGCAAAGGATCATTTGAGGTGAGCCCCAGGCTTCAAGCAGTCAGCATTGCATTTCAATCTGATCGACAATATCCAGTTCCCAAATTAAGGATAAAGGCTTGGATGTAAAGCTACAATTTACCTCTCTTTGTGCACAGATTTTTAAAATTTTAAAATTTGCTCCATTCAAGATTTGACTAAAATTTCTAAATGATAAAAGTCTCCCAATGCTCCTTCCCAATGTGCAAAGGGATATTTTTATTATTGAGTATCATCTTTAATTTAAACATTTTTTTAGACTTTGTTGTCTGGATTATGGATAAAAAATGTTGACTAACACAGTAAGAATGCTAAAAGAATGTCTCTTTCTGCAACAAAACAGCAGCAGCAGCCTTTCATAGTTGCTAAGTCTTCTCTCAGCCACTTGAACTTGAGGTGGGCTGTGTTAAAAGGATATCGACATGTTTTGTGAACTTTGCTGCTATTTCCTTCACCCAACACTGATTGTTGAATATCAACAATGGCAATGATTATGGCTCTAAATAAGAGATGTGTACTGAAAGTCTTAAGGCTGTGGAGTGCTGAGGAGCAATTAACTTAGGATATATTTTCCCTGGATAACCAGTAAGAAGCCATGTAACTTACATATTTTGTAGCACATCTTAGTATATAAAGAACTAGGGATACAGCTCAACTGTATATTCACCTTGTTTGTGCAAGGCCCTGTGCTTAGGCCCAAGCACTAAGAAAATAAAAAGTTAAAGTATGTATCACCTGCCATCTCTACTGGATACTTCTTCCATTCTGACAATTTTCTCTGTATTTGACAGGATTTGTTATTTCTATTGGATGATGCTGAAATAGAATTGTTTTCTAAAAGTTTTCTGCCAGTCGGTTGTTTTCGGTTTTCAAATTTTTGTTTTCCATTTTTTTTGTTTGTGTTTGACTGCTTTTTCACTATCAATTATCCCTGAAGATCATTTTCCCAATCTTTTTCTAGCCAAAGGTTTACTACTTCTGTTTTCTTAGTTTATAAAGGTTGTAAATAAAGAGTTTTTACTTTTGAAGGCATCTATGTAAATGACCAAGGAAAATGGGTTCTATTTCATCTCAGAATTGAAAAGGGTATTGAGTATCCTCTAATCAAAAGCCCCATTCTCAAATCATAAAATTAAGGCCCAGGGAGTGCATGATTTTTCTGCAGTCAATATGTAAATTGAACCAAACCATTACCTTGACCTTTTTATTCCCAACTCATGATTCCATTTACTTTCCCTTCAAATTTTCGGCCTTCTACTTAAAAAATGTTGAATACAAAGAAAGCACTCATAATTGTAATCCCTCAAATGTTTTCATCCTCATCCATCCCCAAGTGATTGAAAGCAAGGTGTCAATTTGCCATAGCTGGCTTTGGAGATGAAGGAGGCACCCTTAACTAAGGAATTTAGATAGCCTCCAGGAGCTGCAACAGGCTCAAAGGAATCAGTTCTTTCCTAGGATCTCTAGACAAGTACATATACACATTCATATCTTTCTCTCAGCCCAGTGAGACCTGTGTGGGACTCTTAACCTCCAAAATTATACCTCCAAAATTGATAGACCTATGCTGTTTTAAGCTACTATGTTTGGGATGAATCACACAATACTAACTCACTATTCCTTAGTGAGTTAGTATTGATGACTACTCCAAAGAAAAATTCTTTGCTGAAATAAACTCTAAGATTTGCTCCTTTTCCTCTTTTAAATATTAAGAGAATTAAGTTGTAGGAAAGAATTTACCAATAATTCATGTCAGGTCACATTAATTTATTGCATTTTCTACAAACAGACATATGCTCATACCCAAATTCACCAAATGGAGGGGGACTACATGGGAGGTTCAGTGGGTATTGCTGATAGGTGCCCTTGAGTCCAAGGGACTAAAAGAAGACTTTCGATGTGTGTCTGCAATTCTTTCATGTCAGATAAAACCACTGGAAAGCTTAACTGTGAATGACAGAAGTTTTGCAAACTGACCTTGTTCTGGAATATTCAGAGACCAAGGACATCAATGCTCAGACATTTTTCCCTTCCAAGCATACTTTTCACTCAAAGTAATAATGGAAGATAAAGATAAATACACATGTACACACTCATACATACACACATGTGACCCTAATGTAGGAATTTTCATCTGAATTTATAGGAATAGGCAGGCCTCTAGGGTTCTGTCTCTCCAGTTTTAGTATTGCTTTGCTATAGAACTGTTATTAGTTTATCAGGTCAGCCAAACAGCAAAGAAAACACTAGTTCTTTCTTTATTTTTATTTTTTTCATTTTACTCACCAACTACAGTTCCCCCTCCCTCCCCTCCTTCTGTTCTCTCCCACCTTCCCCCACTCCACCCCCCCAGCCTCTCAGAGAGGGTAAGTCTTCCCAGGGGAGGTAACAAAGTCTGGCATATCAAGTTAAGGCAGGGCCAAACCCCTCCCCCTGCATCAAGGATATCAAGCAAGATATCCCTCCATAGGGAATGCACTCCAAAAAGCCAGTTCATGCACTACGATAAATCCTGGTCCCACTGACAGGGTCCCCACAAACTGGCCAAGCCACACAACTTTCATCCACATTCAGAGGGCCTAGTTCCGTCCCATGTAGGTTCCCCAGCTGTCCATTCACTAGCTCTCACTAGCTCTGGTCAGCTGTCTATGGGTTTCCCCATCATGATCTTGACCCCTGCTTGCTCATATAATCCCTCCTCCCTCTCTTCGACTGGCCTCCAGAAGCTAAGCCCAGTGCTTAGCTGTGGATCTCTGCATCTGCTTCCATCAATTACTGGGTGAAAGCTCTATGATGACAATTAGGATAGTCATTAATGATAACAGGGGTAAGCCAATTCAGGCACCCTCTCCACTCTTGCTAGGAGTCTTAGCTGGGGGTCATCCTTGTGGATTCCTGGGTATTTCCCTAGCACCAGGATTTTCCCTATCCCCATAATGGCTCCCTCTATCAAGATATCTCTTTCCTTGCTTTTCCTCTCTGTCCCTCCCCCAACTAGACCAACACTAGTTCTTTAAAGCCAGTTTCTTTTTACCTAATAAATATTTAGTGCTGTTAATATTTTTGAATTTTCAACCATTAAATTGTTTTCCTAAAATCCTGCAGATGGGCCCTCAGTGGCCATCTCTCACATTACATTGGTGGTAGTGAGGAGGTTTCTGGGACATAGGGCTTTCAGTGCTAAAGTCAGAGAAATACTTGAGGCTTGAAAAATAAAATAAAAACAAAATTAACTCAGAAATATATTGTTGTGAGGATGCCCACAACCCTGAGGCAAATGTTTGGATATCAAAGAAAAACAATTTCTGTGTTCAGGGTCCCTAAAGTATGTGAAGTATGGGCACTGTAAGATTCCGTCATACTTGGACTCCTCAGGGTCCTCAATGTCTCACTTTTTGTGATTGATAATAGAATCTCCCTTAGGTAGCTCAGCTTGAAGAGCCTCAATAACAGTCAGAAGCCAATATGTACAACCCAGTGGGAGGCACTGCAGCTTCTACTAAAGCTGTGGCTCTCACCTTCATGTGTGTTCCCTGGGAGAGAATACACTCATACTCAGAAACATCCACTTTGACTCACACAGGGTATTGATAAGCAACATGAGAAGTGTCCTGGAAGCCCAGTTTGATAGCCACACCCGTACAAGTGGACACAGTTACACCAAGTACAACAAATGGGAAACGGTATGGGCTGCCCCTGATTATGATACTTTTTCGGGGGCTTGGGGGTTGAACCAACAATGTCCCACTAATCCAAGAATTATTCCTTTTGGTAGATAGAGGCTTGGATTAAAAAAGTTGCCAGTGAGAATCCAGACCTCATCTCTCAGAGCACCATTGGAACCACATTTGAAGGACGTAACATGTATCTCCTCAAGGTAAAAATTTTTAAGCATGACTTGAGTGGTTTAAATCAATGAATTCTGATTCACTGGCATCTGTTTCACAGACATGCTTATCTAAAAGAAAAAAGAAAGAAAGAAAGAAAGAAAGAAAGAAAGAAAGAAAGAAAGAAAGAAAGAAAGAAAGAAAAAAAGAAAGAAAAAAAGAAAGAAAAAAAGAAAGAAAGGAACTCTATAGCTCAAATTCATTGGATTCTTTTATTCTATGTGCATTTTTACATAATTACTTTTGATTGATTCAGGAGGAAAATCCAGTAAAATAAGAGAAGTCTTCTAAATTTTACCACATCTCTGTACAAAATCTAAGTGATGAAATTCTCCTCTCCCAGAAGGGTTTCCAAATTTGTTTGCAAGTTGCAAGCTGTTGTTGGAAGTCATCTATCAGGCTATTCTCATTTATCAGACCACATTATAATGAACAACAATAACTTGTTTCCATCATCATCAATGCCACTTTTATTCTGGAATTCTAGTGACAAAATGAAAAGATGAGAAATAAGTAGAGAGAAAAAAATTTTCTTAAAATTAGCAACAATCATAATTACTTATAATTAGTCATATGGTTATCATAGTCACAACACCTAATAACAGTATCTGAGAATAAGCGTTACAGGAATGTAATGAAGTATTGAACAGGGTAATCAAGCTTCTTGTGGCAATGTAGGCTTGATAAGCCTAATAATAATGCAAGCTTTCAGCTTAAACATGGTGATCATTCAGAAACAAGAAGAGTTTGAGTGCTAGGATTCACCTATTGAGTCCCAAAGGAGTAGATGTTAACCCCTAAGTACCATAGTACCCTCCCCCAACTCGACCAACACTAGTTCAGAGGGCCTAGTTTGGTCCCATGTAGGTTCCCCAGCTGTCTATCCAAAGTCTGTGAGCTCCCACTAGCTTAAGTCAGTGGTGAATCACATTTCTCCTTTTCTTTTTGTTCACAATAGGTTGGCAAAGCTAAACCAAATAAGCCTGCCATCTTCATTGATTGTGGTTTCCATGCAAGAGAGTGGATTTCTCCTGCATTCTGTCAGTGGTTTGTAAGAGAGGTAGGTCCACAGAATGATTTTTGACAGAAGAAATAGAAAGTAATAATTTCAATTAATTCCTTTATAACCTAATAACATGAGAAAGTAAAACATATATAAACATACATAAAAGCCACAATTCCCAGTTCCTATTGAGGGACATTAGTTTTAACATGTGTCAATAGATCTTTGTAAGATATGCATTTTTAAGTTAGAAAAATGAGTTTATTTCAATTTCACTAAATTGTACTTTCTCACTTGCCTTTGGTTAACTGGTTGACAGCTAAAATAGTGATTTGTCCTTTAAAAATTGATCACTATGGATAAATCACCAACATGACCATTGTCTCCTGATAAGCTAAAATGCTGAAATTTTCAAATGTCCATGCATTCATATTGGTACAAATAGATACTTCATAAACAAGGAAGAAATAACCATTTCTTAAGGAGAATTCCAACCAATATATGCACAAATAATGAACAAAATCACCTTTAGAATATCATAATAATGATTTCAGTAAACCCTCTGAAGGGTACAAAAATTAATGCATAAAACTGTAAGGAGATGCATGAGGGAAATCTAGATAAACAATGTGTGGGGACTTCTTGCACTATTTTTACAGCTTTCTCTAAATCTAAAATCTTACATTGATATGATTTTAAAATATAAGAATTTATTATATGAAACCTAATTTATTTTGTTCAAAGGACTTCTAAATTAATTTGCAATGCCTTATCGAAGAAAGCCCAGGGAAAAGTTGAATTTAATGTAGGCTGGCAACTAGGCAGAGAACCCTGCTTCTATTACCAAAGTTAACATGCATCTAGGTCATGTAAATTTTGACAGCATCATCTCTTCCATCCCATGAGATCCTACATTGTTATTCACATACAGGCTGTCCGCACCTATGGACAAGAGATCCACATGACACAGCTTCTTGATGAATTGGACTTTTATGTTCTGCCTGTGGTCAACATTGACGGCTATGTCTACACCTGGACTAAGGTACATGAACTCAGATGGACGTAAATTCACACCAGCTACTTCCTGTGGTACTTGATATAACTATAGAATCTATTTTCAGAGCCGAATGTGGAGAAAGACCCGCTCTACTAGGGCTGGAAGTTCCTGCGTGGGTGTAGACCCTAATAGAAATTTTAACGCTGGTTGGTGTGGTGAGTATTGTAGACAGCATCAAAAAGTATAAGAGGTAAAGTAGCATAAGAAAACAATAGGTCAATCTTCAAAACAAGAACACCTACAAAGTTTTACGTTATAGAATTTTAACTTTCTCAAAGCAGAGAAAATAAATTATTAATTATTTGATTAAAATGTGTGGAGCAAAGTTCTGTGTTGTGTTCCCAGGTATGTTAAATTCTGGAAGTGCACAATTGGCACACCTGACACAATCCAACAATGTGTGAAATATATTTACAGAATCTAATCTAAGGACCATTTAGATATTTAAAGAAAATTGTGTACAATTAAGTGATCATAATAATAGGATTTTTTCATGAATATTATTAATAAATATCTCACTTTATTAACTTTCCTATACTGTCTTGATTTCACTGTGCATACATATATACAGTACAGACTAAAGTATAGTCCGAACACAGGGATACTACTTGTCTTCATAAATATTGATGTTTAAAAAAGGCCTATACCAAAAAGATATTAGTGATTTCATGTGTAATTTCTTATGTCAACTTAACATGCCATCCTAATACATGCATAGATAGATAGATAGATAGATACATAGATAGATAGATAGATAGATAGATAGATAGATAGATAGATAGATAGATAGATAGATGACAGATAAACAGATAGATAGATGGCAGACAGATGAGAAACCATGAAGAACTGTTGTAAAGACTCTTGAAAAAAAAATGTCTTATATTATTTAGCTTCCTAATCTGAGAACCTTAAACACGTAACATATCATATGAGAACTTCAGTAGGTGATCATTGGCCACTAATAGGAATATACATTTCTGTAGAAGTGGGAGCTTCTCGAAGTCCCTGCTCTGACACGTACTGTGGACCAGCCGCAGAGTCTGAAAAGGAGACAAAGGCCCTGGCAGATTTCATCCGCAAGAACCTCTCCTCTATCAAGGCCTATTTCACAATTCACTCATACTCCCAGATGATGCTCTACCCTTACTCCTATGACTACAAGCTGCCTGAGAACAACGAGGAATTGGTGAGTGGGTACAATGGGAGGGAGACCATTTCAGTGTTGAAACTTTTTATTCTGATTCTGAAAAAGTTGTCAGAACAATTTCTGGAAGTTCTCTTATCAGTTTCAGGAATAAAAAATTTGTTTAGTATGTATGTATATACTAAATATTAAGGAATTAAGTTGTCTGAATAAACTGAATGAAAGCAATGGAATTTTGATACAGGGAACAATCTCCCTTGAATGTGATTTATTTACTAATATTCAAAACAATAGTAGTTCTCTTTAGCTTTGCCACGATAGTGATTGTATTAGTTCCTTTTCTGTTGTTGTGATAAAATATTCTGACAAAAAGCAAGCTAAGGGAAAAAAGATTTATTTTGCCCTATGGTTCCAGAGGAGATAAAGTCCATCGTGGCAGGGAAGGCAGGACAGGAACATAAGGCCTGTCTGGCAGTCAGGAAGCAGAGAGGTCACATTTCATCCACACATGGAAAACAAAGAAAAGGAACAGAAGTGAGGCCAAGCTACACACCTACAACCTTGTCCCCAGTGAGATGCTTAATCCAGTAAGACTCTTAACTCCTAAAGATCAAACAGTGCCACCAGCTGGAAACTGAGTGTTCAAACACATGAGCATATGGAGGACATTTCATTTTCAAACCACAGCACTGATGAAAGGATTATTTTAGTTGTATTGGAGATAAGCAACAAAGTCCTTGATGGCACACCTCATTTTTGTCAGTGTCTATTTTGCCATGTTGCTTGATCTAGATTTGACACAAACAGAATATGGCAGATGGCATTAAGAAGTTGTAACATTTATTTAGTAGATAATGGCTTGATCTGTGAGGTCCTAAAATTGTTTGTTTCCTTGTTTGATCAGATAAAACAGTAATAAATTATTCAGTAATCAAATAGTGTGATTGAGACTTTCTAAATCTAGGGAACAACTTTCAAAAGTTTAAATTACCTTTGACTCAAAATATTACCAGTATTGCTCAGTAATCAAGATACAATCACGTGAGCAATTAACTATTATGAGTTCATAGAAGTCACATTAATAAGTATCACACATCAATGTATATATATATTTTAAAGGCATGTTTGAATCCTTCAAACAATGTATATTTTTTGAATTTTTTAAGCTTCTAGCTATCAGAAGTTGAAACCAATGGCCTGAAAGAGTAAGGTAGAATTTAGAGCATTTGAATTGAGGACACACACATGCTCACACACACACAAATTAAAACAAAAGTAGCTCTATAGATTATAAAAGCCTCCTAAAAAATATATCTTTAGAAGAACAGTAAAAATGCAGAAATAATAAGAATATATGGAGTGCAAATTGTTTTTAGTCATTCAAGGAAGAACACAAAGTGGGTATGAATTTCTACTGGCTTCATAAACCCTCCAGTCCTTCAGTGTAGACTTCATAATATAATGGTATTTATCTTCAAATGGAGTTTTAAGGCTCAGAAAATGATACCTGGATTTTCAAAATTCTGAAGGACAAGGAAGTATAAAACTGGGAGATTTATTTATGGTAAGAGGAAATTAAAAACTGTGATATATACATCCCTCCAGTCCTAGCCATATGGCTGCATTTACCAGTTTGGAAAAATATACCAGTATTTGAATGACACACATATGTTAGTTAACAACAGTAAGCTAGAAGAATACCAGCCAGTACCTTATCCACCCCATACACTGAGCCAGAAGAATGCAGAGTGAATCCAGCACTGCCAATCTGGGACACAAAGACCTTTCTGTATTAGAAACTATAAAATAATCTTAGAAATTCTCTGGTCTGCTTCTTATTTTCCAGCCTAGACATGAAGGCTTAAATAAGCTGACACTAATAGTAGTGGTAGCTCTAAGCCTAGAGATAGTGGTTACTGGAAAATTTGCCACAATTTCCAAAGGATGTTTTTTTTCCTTTTATTGAAAATAGATTTTTTCTCACATAATATATCCTGATTATAGTTTACCTCCCTCTATTTCATCTAGTTCCTCCATGCTTCCCTTCATCCAAACCCACTTTATTTCTGCCTCTAATTAGAAAACAAACAAAAACTTCTAAAGGATAACTAAAATATAAGAAAATAAAATATAATAAAAAACCTATCATATAGAAGTTAGACAAGACAAACTAACAGAAGGAAAAGAGCCCACGAGATGACACAAGGATTAGAAAACTATTTGTTTGCACCCTCAGGAGTTCCATAAACATACTGAACTGGAAGCTATAATATAAACAGAGGGCCTGGTACAGACCTGTGCTGGTTCTGTGCATGTTGCTTCAATCTGTGAGTTCTTATAAGCTTTGATCATTTTGATTTAGAGAGGATTGTTTCTTGGTGTTCTCCATCCACTCTGGCTCTTACACTTTTTCTGCCTCCTCTTCCTCAAGGTTCTCTAAGCTCGGGGAGGGGTGGGAATTGAAGGAGACATCCCATGTAGAGGTGAAAATTTCAAGGTCTCTCACTCTCTGCATAATGTCTATCTGTGGGTCTCTGTGTTTGTTCCCATCTACTGCAGGAAGAAGCTTCTCTGATGGTGGCTGAGCAAGGCACTATTCTATGAGTATAGCAGAATATCATTAGGAATCATTTTATTACTACTTTTTTTATAAGAGTAGTATTTGGTTTTACTCTAGGTCCCTGGGTTATCTAGTCTCCAGTTCTTGATCGCTCAAGCGGTGTTGGGTATGGGTTTTATCTTTTGGAGTGGGCCTAAGTGAAATTAGATGTTAGTTGGTTATTCCCACAAGCTGTGTGCCAACATTGCCCTAACATATCTTATAGGCAGGACACCATTTTAGATCAAAGGGTTTGCGGCCAGCTTGGTGTTTACATTTCTTTTTTGGTAGTGTGCAGGGTACCTTCCTGTACAAAAGATGCTAAAACATAGGGCAGAAGGCTCTTTGTAGGCACCAGTTCAACTTCTCCATGTTCAATGAGTTGTGTAGGTGTTGTCTTCAGAATTGGGAACCTGCTGTCAGTTTGTAGAGAGCAACCTATTGTCTTGGCAAATGCCTGGGTGGTTTGGGAATTCCCATGTGTCTTAGTAGAGCATTTGAAACCCCAAAGCCCACCCCCAGTAATACACTTCCTCCAACAAGACCATACCTACTCCAAGAAGCCATACCTCCTAATTGTCAAGTAGCACCACTCCCTATGAGAGTATGGGGGCTGTTTTCATTCAAACCAACAGACCATGGGAACTGACAACTCAATAATATATATCCCAATTCCAGTACTAGAAGTTTTTTGTTTGGTGACAAGAAATGGGCAATTGATATGCTGTGTCCCTCATTATTTGTTTTTTTTCAGTTAGATCACCTTCATATATATATACTAGGGAGTGTCTAGTATATATCTATATCTATATCTTTATCTATATCTATATCTATATCTATATCTATATCTATATCTATATCTATAGTATCTCTCAAATGGTCCTTAATTTTAGCTGTCTTTTCCTATGATCATCTCCATCTCCACTCTTCTTCCCCACTTGATCTTCCCATTCCAGCCCCTCCACCATCCATCCCTATCTATTCTATTTCCCTTTCCTAGGGAGATCTCTCTGTCCACCTCTAGGCCTTTACTCTATACCTAATCTCTGTGGTTCTTGGTTACCATTAACTTGACATTTAATATTAACAAATAATCAACTAATATCCACAAATAATCAAATGCATACCATATGTGTCTCTTCATGGGTCTCAAAATGATTTTTTTCAAGTTATATATACTTACCTTTGAATTTCATGATGTCAGTTCTTTTAATGGCTGAGTAATAATTCATTGTGTAAATGTATTACATTTTCTTTATCCCTTCTTCTGTTGAGGGACATCTAGGTTGTTTCTAATTTCTAACTATTATGGATAAGACCAGCAATAAACACAGTTGAGCAAATGTCCTTTTGGTAGGATGAAGCATCATTTGAGTATATGTACAGGAGTGGTATAGCTGGATCTTGAAGAAGATTGATTCTCATGTTCCTGAGGAATCTCCACACTGATTTCCACTGTGGCTGTACAAGTTTGTACTCCCACCAGCAACTGAAGAGTGTTCCTCTTACTCCACATCCTTGTCAGCATGAGCTGTCACTTGTTTTATTGATCTTAACCATTCTGACAGGTATAAGATGAAATCTCAAAGTAGTTTTGATTTGCATTTTCCTGATAGCTAAGAATATTGAACATATCTTTAAATGATTCTCATTCATTTGAATTTCTGGAGTTGAAAATTGTGTTTAGATCTGTACCTCATTTTTAAATTGGTGTGTTTTCTTGATATTTATTTTCTTGAGTTCTTTATATATTTTGTATATTGCTCTCTATCAGGATGTATAGGTGATAGAAATCTTTTCCCATTCTATAGGCTGCCTTTTTGTCCTGCTAATGGTGTCCCTTGACATGCAGAAACTATTCAATTTCTTGGGGTCTTATTTATTATTTGCTCATCTTAGTTCCTGTGCTAGCTG
>LZPO01029384.1:0-12141 GCA_001675575.1 Neotoma lepida
CTGGTATGACCACCTGGGAAGATAGTCTAGGCTGACCTAGAGGCTCAGTGGTTGTAAAATGAGGCTGTGCCTGTGTTACTGTGAGCCCCAAAGGGGATAACAGATGTTAAAGTGCTTTTCCAATGAATATGAGAGAGTATTATATAGCAAGCTGTGCCAATGTCATTAGGTAATTATCACTATGCAGGAATGCATTGAAGTGTCTTAATGAAAAGAGAGATTTTTCGTTTTCTTCTACAAGATGAAAGTCATAAGGACACTTAATATTTCCTTTCTGCATTGCTTCTATTTTGTTTTGTCTGGGATTTGATTAAAATAAAGCTGAGAATAAAACTATGCAGAAGTAATGAATAATGCACAGCATAGATCTTCTTTATAAAGAGCCATCAATACAGTGTTCGAAGACCAGCTCTTGATGGAGGTCTGTGGGTCTTCTCAGAGTTAAAAAGCAAGCCAGGGACAGCACTTGCTCAGCTCTTCCATAGAAGAATCCAGGGGTGTCGTGCTGTGTCCAGTCAGCCATAATGAAGAGACAATGACCACAGCTCTCCTGTATCATNAACACCCGCACTCTCTGTCTTCTCCAATGACTTGAGGCTCCTGGAGGCAGGCACCTTTAGTTAGTACAGTGCTTAGCACATATGAATCATCTGTGCTCAAAAGTGCTTATTGTCTCATGGACACAGCTCACTAGTTTTCTTGCTTCCCAGCCCTGTGGCTGTCTCAAGAGGAAACTAAGAGTCCAGAGGAACTGCTGAGGTGTCTCAGGCCTGGACAGTTGGGAGAAGGTGTGGTGCTCCAAACCTACTCCCTTCTGTTAGAGTATGATGGAGTCTATTCCTCATGTTAAGCTTCCATTTAAGACTTACATTTTTTAGAAGATTTATTTATTTATTATGTATACAGTGTTCCACCTGCATGTATGCTGTATGCTTGCAGGCCAGAAGAGAGCACCAGATCTCATTATAGATGGTTGTGAGCCACCATGTGACTGCTGGGAATTGAATTCAGGACCTCTGGAAGAGCAACCAGTGCTCTTAACCTCCAAGCCATCTCTCCAGCCCTTAAGACTTATTTTAAATAAGAAACCTCTTAATAATAGCTATTATTACTGTTTGACAGTTCTGTGGACAAATAATGCAACAATCAACAAACAGATCATTGAGGACATTTCTTGTGATTGAACTGGCTAGAGAAAATGGTACAGTTGTATGGTAAAAGATAAAGCCTCAGAAGTTTCCTTTCTATTGAAGTACTTCCAACAATTCCTTTTACAAGAGATTAATCAATCTATAGAAGTTGCTGGCAGCATGACAAGAATGGTGTGGCAGTTATTGATTAGTTAATTAAACTCTCTCTACTACTNAACAAGTGGTTGCATGAATAGACTAACTTGGGCAAAGCATCCCTTGCTACTATGGGGTGAAGAACATCAGTTCCTGGGGTTTGGGATAGACATNAACCTTCCATCAGCCCATGTGCTTCCTCAGTCCTGCTGAGAGACATGGAACACACACTGAAGCTGAAGTCAAGCTTTTCTACCTAGTAGCTGTGGGTCTTAGGACAGTGCCACTAATCTCTGAGTTTGTTTTCATAAATGTAATAGAACGGAGGATGAGACCTTCAAAGAGCTGTAAAGATGGTTCATAATCCATGTGGAGGGAACGTTTATTCTGGTTCATGCTGAAAACTCAGTGTTAGCTACTAATTTCTCTAATGGATACAAGTTTTATAGTCAGACCAATACAAAGCTATAAACTCATGACTCTTGTTACTCCTTCCTGCTAAAACGATGNCTGCTTTCTCTCTACTCATGTCAGAAGAGTTTCAATCAACCTAGCTAAACTGTCAACTGGACAGAGCTACATATAGTACTAAGATCTGACTAGAGTTCAGGTGCCCAGGAGAAACAGTGCCTTTAATTCTCTGGAGAAGAAGGAGAGGAAGGAAGCTCATCATGGAGGAAAGCTGCATTTGCTGAGGGCTTTGTCCAGATGTGGAATCTTTAAAGTGATCTCACACTATTACCAGCAGTATTCTACAAATAATGGAAATGAACCTCAAGAAGTATATTGTGGGACCAGAAGGTGAGAGACTTGTGGGCAGGCTGCATCACCACCACTGCCACCCACTGGACTCAGTTGCCACAAGGCTCACTCCACCGCCCACCCCCACCAACCCTATCTTCCTCCCCTTGGCCAACCATCCCCTGCAACATCAGTAGCCCCTACAGGAAAGCACCACCTACACCAGTTGGAAGAACAGATGGGTAAATGCTAGTGTAATAATACATTCNACAATATAAAGGGCAATACAGCACCACTAGAACACAGTGGTCCTACAACAGCAAGACCTGAACATCTCNACCCAGATGAAACAGAAGAAAACAACCTTAAAGAAAATTTAATGAAGACGATAGAGGCCCTTAAAGATGAAATAAAAAATTACATTAAAGAAATCAAGGAAAAGACATACAAAAAATTAGAAGAAATCAATAAATCCCTTAAAGAAACTCCAGAAAAAAACAATCAAGTAGGTGAAGGAAACAGTTCAAGACTTGAAAAATAAAATAGAGGCAATAAAGAAAACACAAGCCTAGGGAATTCTGGAAATGGAAAATCTGGGTAAGTGAANAGGATCTACAGATGCAAGCATCTCCAGCAGAATACAAGAGATGGAAGAGAGAATCTCAGGCATTGAAGATATGATAGAGGAAATAGATTCATCGGTCAAAGAAAATGTTAAATCCAAAAAATCCTTAACATAAAACATCCTGGAGATCTGGGACACCATGAGACAACCAAACTTAAGAATAATAGGGATAGAAAAAGGGGAAGAATTCCAGCTCAAAGGCACAGAAAGTATATTCAACAAAACCATAGAAGAAAACTTTCCCAACCTAAAGAAGGACATGCCTATGAAGGTACAAGAAACTTACAGAACACCAAATAGACTGGGCCAGAAAAAAAGTCCCCTCGCCACATAACAATTAAAACACTAAACATACAGATTAAAGAAATAGTATTAAGAGCTGCAAAGGAAAAAGGCNAAGTAACATATGAAGGTAGACCTATCAGAATTACACCTGACTTCTCAATGGTGACTCTAAAAGCCAAAGGGTCCTGGACAGAAGCTTAGCAGATACTAAGAGACCATGGATGCCAGCTCAGACTACCACACCCAGCAAAACTGTCAATCACTGTAGATGGAGAAAACAAGATAGCTCATGACAAAACCAGATTTAAAAAATATCTATCCACAAATCCAGCCCCACAGAAAGTACTAGAAGGAAAACTCCAATCTAAGGAAGTTAGCTGCACCTGTGAAACACAGGCAATAGATAATCTCACACCAGCAAAATCCAAAGAAGGGAAACACACACACACACTACCACTACTACCAACAAAACCAAAAAATAACAGGAATTGACAGTTACTGGTCATTAATATCTCTTAATATCAATGGTCTCAATTCACCTATAAAAAGACACAGGCTAACAGAATGGATACAAAAACAGGATCCATCCTTCTGCTGCATACAAGAAACACACCTCAACTTCAAAGACAGGCATTACCTTAGAGTAAAGGGTTGTGAAAAGATTTTCCAATCAAATGAACCTAAAAAAGAAGCTTGTGTAGCTATCCTATTCTCTAACAAAATAGACTTCAAACTAAAATTAATCAAAAGAGATGGAGAAGGACATTTCATATTCATCACAGCAAAAATCCATCAAGATGAAGTCTCAGTTCTGAACAGTTATGCCCCAAATACAAGAGTACCCACATTTGTAAAAGAAACATTACTAAATCTTAAATTGCACACCAAACCCTAAACATTGATAGTGTGGGACTTCAACACCCCACTCTCAACCAATAACAGGTCTGCCAGACAGAAACTTGATAGAGAAATAAGGGAGCTAACAGATGTTATGACTCAAATGGACTTAACAGACACCTACGGAACATTTCACCCAAACACAAAAGAATGTATCTTCTTCTCAGCACCTCATGGAATCTTCTCTGAAATTGACCAAATACTTGGTCACAAAGCAAATTTCAGCAAATACAAAAAAATTGTAATAACCCCTTGTATCTTATTGGATCACAATGGGTAAACATTAGACTTCAACAACAACACAAACTACAGAAAGCCTACAATCTCATGGAAACTGAACAACTCTCAACTGAATTACCACTGGATGGAGAAAGAAATAAAGAAATTAAAGACTTCCTAGATTTCAATGAAAATGAATGCATAACATAACCAGACTTATGGGACACAATGAAAGCAGTGCTAAAGGAAAGTTCAAAGCACTAAACACTTACATAAAGAATTTGGAGAAATCTCACACTAGCAACTTAACAGCACACCCGAAAGCTCTAGAACAAAAAGAAGCAAACTCACCGAGGAGGAGTAGATGACAGGAAATAATCAAAATAATCAAAACAATCTGAAATCAGTGGGAGCTCATGGACCCTGGACCAACAGTTAGGGAGCCTGCATGGGACCGACCTAGGCCCTCTGCATGTGTGTGACAGTTGTGCAGCCTGGTCTGTTTGTATGACTCCTTGCNGTGAGATCAGGACCTGTCCCTGGTGCTTAGCTAGCTTTTGGGAACCTGTTTTCCATGCTGAATTACCTTGCCCAGCCTTTATGTAGGGGAAGGATCTTGGTTCTACTTCAACTTAATGTGCCATACTATGTTCAAGCCCATGGGAAGACTGCCCCTTTCTGAATGGAGAGGGAGGAGGAGTCTATAGGGAAGAGGTAGATGGGAGTGGGGGGGAGGGAAACCGTGGTTGGTATATAAAATAAATGAAAAATGTTAATTAAACAAAATAAAATTTAAAAAAGAAGAAGTATATTGTGTAAGGTTGAATTTCATGTATTGTCTGCAAGTCTGGTTACAGAANTCCACTTCTACTATCCTTCATGGTTTCATTTCAAGATAAGCATGAAAAAAGTATCTAGACTAGGTTCTGAGCTGGCCCAATCCAATACACAGACAATGNGTCTTCTANTAATAAATCCCCAGATCCAATAGGGCTTATGAAGGATGCCCTTTGACAAAGCTGCTGAGTTTGCTGAGGTGCTTCAGGAGTCACCATAAGATGTAGGTTGATCATCATGGTAGCCATGGAATCAACCAGACACTGCCTTCAACCCTGAACCATTCTTTGGTCTCTATTGGACCTCTGCATGTCTTATGAAATAGAAATTTTCTGACTCTTAAAAGGCTTGGAAGCCACTCTGTCTTATTCTAGCATAGATGTTGTAATTTTGTCTCATTTAGGATTTCAATTTGACATCCACAGTGATGCAGAAAAGTTGATGCTTGTGTCATAAATTTCCATTTTACAGATGAGAAAACAGGTCTGGCTGAATTAGAAATACTTATTACCATTCATCTTATCCTCAGAGCCATACCTGCACTACAAATGGAGCTGATCACCTGTTCATTCAAGTGTCAAAGATGTATGCAACCATGGGTAGTGATGCAAGCAAAGAGGCCATTTTGTGTATTCATGGTCCTTGCTTTTGGATGCTACATTCTTTTCACAGCTAAGGAAGCCAGAGCTTAAAGGAGTGAAGAAACTCACTCAAGGTCCCGCAGGTCCCACAAGTGATGGATTTTACACACTCATGATGCTGGCACTTAAGCTGAATGCAGTCTGCACACTTCATCTCTTTGTGACTCCCTTTAGCATCACAGTACTGTTCCTGACATAGAAGAGACAATGGGGAAGGTCTCACATTGAATTTTTCTTTGAAACCAGATGGTTCTGGGAGGACAAACTGAGAGCTATGATCTCTCACTTCTTTCCCTGTTTGTGAAAATGTATAGCATTCTCTCATCTTATGAACACTGTGATTCTGTCAGGGTGCTTGTATAGCCAAGTTAACTTTCCCTTGTTGAGAAAGCTCATGAAAATGGGGTATTCTGGATACTTAATTTCTATCCGGAAATGACACTAACCCAATGCTGTGGGGGAGGGCTTTGTGTGGGAGGAGATAATACTGATAGGTAATATTATTTCTTTCCTAAAGCCTCTTAATATTAATATCCTTCCTTTTCCAAAGTATCTATGCTCCCTGCTGGGAGCCTTGTAATTGCTACAGCAGGAGCCATTCAGCATACCTTGTAGGTCACACTGGCCGTGCAGAATGGCCTATTGCTTCAATATCTCCATTTAAAACCCTAAAACTTTCTGAGTTGGGAACACAGTTTCTTATAAGTAAATCTGGGAACCTTTGTGGAGTTATAATATCCAAGGTACATTGGATAATAATCAAATATATAAATATGATATTTTTCTATGATGTAATGTATGTATTAGTCAGCTCATGATGCTATAACAAAATGACTCAGACAGGAGCCATAAACAAGAGAAAATTTAGTCCTCACAGTTCTGGAGACTAGTTGTCAGAGTTTCAGCTTAGGGGACCTGTAGGGAAGGCTTCCTTCTGTTTTGCAGATGGCAGCCTTCTTTCTGTATGCCGATATGATGGTGAGACTGAATCAACAGCTCACCAGTAAGCATTCTTATAAGGGAACTAGTCCATCAGGACAAAGCGCCTTTAGTCTAACCGGCTCCTGGAAGCCACATCTTCAGGTACAATCATATTGGGGATTTGGCTTTCAGTGTGAGCTTAAGAGGGGGGAGGATGCAATATTCAGTATGCTCTGGTGTGTTTTCTTAAATTAAGTAGTAAAACCCATTTTGGAAATCATATTATAAATTATATTTTTATAATAGATGGCTTCCATTTATATCCATCTTACAAATTTCTTAATACTTTTTACTTAATAGCAATGAAAATGACTGTAACAAAACTTTGACAAATACAGATAATAACTTGCAACTGTAGGAGAGGTGTAGCTTTCAAAATTAGGGAGAATGGAGCAAACAGCTTATACATTTCTGTTCCAAGAAGCAGAAGCAAACTCGTCCATTAGAGATCTCAGATCCAATCCACAGAAAGTGTGTTCCACACATCATCATAAGACTCAGGAGGTGTATCACAAAAACAGATACCTGTTTAATATGAATTTGAAGGACCTGCCAGTACTTCATATCTAAACTGGTGAGATGATTTAATCTAAACCTCAATCTTGCCCTTCTGTTGTTTTTTAAAATGCCTCAGACACTCAACAATTCTGGCTAATATAGAGTGTGAAAAATATTAAGCAAGGATCAAAGATCCACGAATACATTATTTATTCTAACTCACATGTGTTCACCAACCTGGTGTGGATAAGGATTTCCTGATATGTAATTGGATCTGTATGTGAGGACTAATGTGGCCTCCCTCACATTCCATAGAGCACTGAATTTGAGGGTCAGACCCAGAGTCCTGCTGAGAAATNTCTCACACACATCTCTGGGGAACAGAATACTATTTATAAAGTTTTCCAATCACTGTGGTGTAAACATTCTGCTCATGTCTGATTTGAAGCGTCCATCTTGATGTCATCTGGTACATAAAATTTCTGCAAGTTTAAAAATTGGTTTCTGTAAACAGGCAGGGACTGGCCCAACCCATCACTTTAAAAGTCAGGATTTGGTGGCTTCCTCCTTCACCTCTGTGTGGGGAGCTGTGATGACTGCAACCCACTTGAAGCTTAGAGTGGACATTACAGGCCCTGTCTACTTGTGCTACTTGCTGTCTTGGTACCTTGCGCTTTGCTTGCACCTGTTGATTCAGAGAGCTATAGTCACTGTAAAAATGAAACTGTTTGTCCTATGTGTATTTCTGTCTGCTACTCCCTGTATACTTCTGCAAAGGCTCAGTACTCTCCTGTGCCATGTACTACTAATGTAAACTATGGTGTCTAATGGGTTCCCAGTTTTCTACCCTGCAGCTACAACAGAATTGTTCTAACAACGTTCCTGCCTTTGGGCTCATATCCTTGGTTCAGCCACTGACAAGTTGTGTGTCATTTTTCTGGAGCCCACTTGCTTGTTTTTATTCTATCACAGCTTCAGTTTGATCTGGACTCTGAAGAAAATAATAGTTTCTCATATGGCTTCTGTATTAACTGAAGTAAGGTGTGAAGGTGATTCAGTGTAATGCCCACAGATGAATAGTCCCTCAACATTAGTTTTGTTGACTATAAGTACTAGATAGTGGCTGATAGCCATTCAAATGACTGCATCTTAACAGGAGTGCAGGTTTATGACTTCTATTCAGATGGCTAATCTCAATCATTGATTTAATTAGATTAGGTAACCCTAGCCTAGGGAATTAATGAGGCACATGCTTAGGCATTTCNAGTGAGGATTAACTGAAGGGTTATGTCCTGAATGTGGGTGGCATCATCCTATGTGCTGGGATCTCAAACTGAATAACAAAGAGAAAGCTAGATAAGTACCAGAATTCATCTTTCTGCTTCTCAATCTGCCCAGAGAGAGCAAACAGCCTCATGCTCCTGGTACCATGCTTGACCAGGCGTGATGGGCTGCAGGCAAACATACTCTCCTTCCCTTCAGCTGCAGTCTGCCNGGTGTTTCATAACAGCAATGAGAAAATCAACAATGCAGCTATATTTAGTGATGTTTTCAAAGAGGATGAGGAAGGGGCTTTAGAATGATCATGGCAGGGGAGAGACACAGAGAAAAAGCATGTGAGTGTGAGAGACAGATGAGAAATAGAGGGGTGTAGAGAGGGAGAGAAGAACCAAAAGAGGAAGCAAAAAGAGAGAAGGAGAGGCAGCAGAAAGAGAAGAGGAAGGAAGAAGAAATGGAGAGAAAGAGAAGAGGAAGGAAGGAGAAGTGGAGAGAAAGAGAAAGGAAAGGAAGCTGGTAGAGGCNCTGTGGCATTCTTCCTTAAGTGATGAGAAACACGATGATTCCTGCTTTTCAGTCCTTGTCCTGCCGTATTGCTTGGCAGAGCAACCCTGCCACAAGAATTGGGACCTTTGCTCTAAATAAGCTGCTGGAAAACACTGTTCCTACTTGGCATTCTGGAATCATTCCTGTGGCTTTTTAGCAATTGCACTGAAAAGACTCTGCTCTGCAAATTTCATTAAGATTCATCAAGGACACCTTTTATAGATCATTAATGAAAGCATTGCAGAGAGCAGAGCCCAGTGTCAACTCCGGCATCTCCTCAGCTATTAAGGATCCCCGAAATAGACCCAGGGTATGTCAGAAAGGTCCATCTGGAGCCACTTTTCAATCTATGTAATAGAAACAATTATCTAAACCTATTTTAATTAATTGACTTTTATGAACAGATGTGCATGAGATGGCACTGAATGCTTCATTAGTAATAAAGTTACATTCAACCCCTACCCCCCACCATTAACTACCTAAGTGCTTGTTTCTAAGTCAAGTGTTTTCAATGGAATATGTTTGCTATGAGGTTATCTTGCCTGGGCTTATTTTCATGTTGTTCTTGGATGTTTGCTGAGTTTTCCCATTGATATCAGTTCTGCTGTTTTTTTTTCAGGAATGGGTATGAGGTCTCCTAAGCTATTCATTGATCTTTTAGGTATTGATGGCAGATTCTGAGTGTTGGGAGCAATACATGTAGGGCTTAGAGGTAGACAGCATATTGGTTATAACTATGGTTGGCTCCAGATGGGCAGTCTTGTGCTGCCACTGACAAGCTGTGTGACTCTGAGCCATTATCTGTCCTCTGTGCGTACTATTTCCCTCACTTGCCAAGTGGAACTTCTTCATAGGGCATTCGTTAGTTGGTATGAAGCCATTCAGCAGAGCTAGCTGTCTGTGGCTGACACTGATTCTGAGAGTGGTTCTAACTACCCTGTCCAGTGTGTACTGTAGTCACATAGAGTGCGTCAATATTTTACCTGCCACCCCCACTTAACTCCTAGGGTTTTCATGAAGATGTAAGGGACTAACATGCACAAAACCTTTTCTTCCGTGCCCAACACACCCTAAGTGTTCGATAAACTCAAGTAACTGTCATTATTTTAAAAGCACTGGCTAGAAGGCATGATAAAGGAATGGCTTCTGTAACTGTGTTAAGGGAAATTTTCTACCACCCAACTCAGGCCCATCTGCAAAGGTCTACTAGCAGTATTTCTATGGTGCCGGACACATGGCTCAGCAGTTAAGAGTGCATACTCTTCTTATAGAAGACTCAAGATCAGTTCCTAGCACCAATGTTAGAACTGCCTGTAATTCCAACTACTGGCCACCTGACTACTTCTTCTATATGTCTTGAATACCTNTACTCAAAGGTGCATATCCCCCACACATATAATTTAAAATAGAGCAAATGTTAAAAGTGCTTCTGTTATGACAAAATGCATGTCACCTATTTACCTATTTGGGGTTTTAAAGAAACACTCCTGTTGGAATCCACTGATCTCTATTTTGCCTGCCAGGCCACAGGGCTGTAAGTTCAGTCACCATCTATGATCTCACTTCTAGAAAGAAGCAAAGATGGGAACAGATGGGGTCTACTACTGCAAATCCAGAACTATCCATTTCATGCAACATATACCCTGTAAATTACTTCTCTTTTAAGGAATATTCATCGCAATCACATCTAGGAACAAACTGCACCTTTAATGCAGTGGAATTCTGACCAAAATTTTCAGAATAATGCCAATTAAAACGTAATTATAATATCATGATAGACATTTAAATATTGTCCTTTACTTAATATCCGAGGTCCCAGCTTCTAGTATTTCCATTCTTTCCTATTGTTTCACAGCAATTTCCTATGTCAGGTTCTTTTTGCTCCTAAACTGGTAGAAAAGTATCTCTCAACTGTTTCCTTCACCCAGAGTCAACTGGTGAGAAAGTTATTCATATCCACAGATATCTTTTGATGTCTGTTCTAGGCTCTGTCATTTTTCCACAGTGCCTGTGACTTCACATTGCCTGTAGGATACATAGTAATTTTTTTTGTAGTAATTCCATTGTTGAGTTTAGAATGCTTCTGATGACAAAGGTCCTCTTCATTGTTTGACACACTCACACATACGTACAAAAGCACATAGGACATATGTGCATATACATTCCCACATGTGAACACATCACAGGTNTGCATATGTCTATATATGTACACATACATGACATACACATGCATACACATACATACACACCTACAGCTTTTACCATTGTTGATGGTTATGATGGCTTATTCTTCATGCCTCTGTCTTGAAAGGGGGAAACAACTTTTTTGTTTTGTTAAAAGACCTACTATGCAGATACCTCAGTAAAGGCAGATGAAAGAGGAAATTGTTTTTCTTATTTTTTTTCACCAGTAGAAATTTATAGTAACATATTTTNATTACATGTGTAAGAAAAAAGTGAGTATTATCTGCCAATAAAAATACAAGACCGATTTCCTTTTAAACATGGGTTTAGGGACAAAAATGAGCCATGCACCACCTGGATAGGGTCAACAGAAAGTTGGATTGGAGGTGGTGGTATGTGTACCAACTCCAGAAACCTATTTATTGGAGAATGTTCCAGAGAAGAGAACTACTTCTAAATGATATTTCTTCAAAATAATCCTGCATCAGGGATATAGTCTGGGGATATCGAGGACGCAAGAAGGCACTTNTAACCACATGTGCACACATCTCTTACCACCACCATCCTACCTTCTAGAGACACCGTGGGACACAGGGTGGCAGCCACTGCTACCTTAGCTTGGGTAGGTGGAGAAACAAGTACCAACGTGGTTTAGATCAAGGGTAGCAGTCATAGTTCTATCTTCAGCGGTCTCTAACAAGATTGCAAAGAGTCAGGGGAATTGGAACTATGGAGCTCTTGCCTTCCTGGCTCTGAGTACTTGTTGTTCTTGTTGTTGTTATTATTATTATCATTATTATTATAATATTGTATATGTATTGTGTGTGAGTGTAGGCACATAGTGCCACAGTGCATTGAAGGTCGGATTGTAGCTTCATGGAGCTGTGACTCTCAGTCATCTTTATGTGGGTTCTGGGAATTGAACTTAGATCACCAGGCTTGCAAAATAGCACCTTTAGCTACTGAGATATTTAGCCAGTTCTCCCTCAATTACTTTGATTGTTTTGGCTCTTGCCTACTGTGAATGTTTAAAATCAGTTTTATTATATTTTCTTTCTTGTTTTTATTAACAGACAAAATTGTATGTACTTACTGTACACAACATTGCTTTTATGTACACATT
>LZPO01029385.1:0-12134 GCA_001675575.1 Neotoma lepida
TTGGGCGGGTCTAAAGCTGTAAGTGTGGAAATGTTACACTGGTCTGAATAGTATTACAATTGATATGTGCTAATATAAGTTAAATGCAGAAATAAAGCAGTCTGAGGACTATTATAATACTATTACCCCATTAAAACAACCAATATACTATCACCTTGAAAATTTCTATAGTAATGTATTTTTTTCAAAAACTGAAATTGATAGATTAACCTCCCCTCAACAATGTAATGCAAAAAGCCAGAGCTTAAAAAAATAGTTTAATATTTGATAGGCAACTTTGTTAAGAATGCTTATGTTCTTTTCATAAACAGTACTCCTAGATTTTAAAATTATGTGAGAAGAAAATGATTATTCTNTCCTAAAATTATCATCATTATAACACCAAGCATTGCATTAGAAACAAAATTGAATTGAGGAAAATTAGGTTTAAATTTATGGGAGTAATAACTGAGCTCAATAAGTGTTTACCACAGTTTAACATTTAGATGACTGTTGCAAGTAACAGGAAAGATCTCAACACAGGTATTTGCACTAATGGACCATACACAATTTTGAAGGAGACACGTTATGAAGACAAGTAGAGAGGAAGGCAAGAGCTACTCTCAAATACAGAGTGATGTTTTACAGATGATAAATTGCCTTTAATCAAATAATGATTTGTAGTGTAGACATNATCCTTCATTGGGTATTAAAGATTTCAGATTAGAAGCAACAGTCTAGGTGCATCCATTTTATTATTAAATCATTAGGTTATAATAAAATTAGTTCAGTAAGGGATCTTTCAGTATATTCTTTAACAAATAATAAAAGTAGATGATGTACTGTGAAATTCNTACTTCATTTCTTCAAATGGTTTATTTCCTGAATATATTTATTAATTTCAAAGAAAATGTTCTATAACAGGATAAAGGCCAAAGTTTATTTTGTTAAAAAATAGAGAAATTTCAATTATCATGTGTGAACACAGACTGAACTCTGATGAACTTTGCTTACTTTTTAAAATTTCTCATGGAGACATGCAAGTGAATTACCTTTGAGAACAAGATTCACACTGCATTTTCACAGAGCCTGAGGAGACACATAACATTTCACTAGATTACCTAATTATCAGAAAATTACCACCAGCAGAATAAATGGTAGAGTTTCATTTCTACTAATAAAGATGTGTTTTTATCTCTAAAATGCCACAGATTGGTTTTTAAAAAGCAATTACTTGTCATTTCTACTGCATAGGTTGTAGCATTCAACTTACTTTAAATGACAGATTTTTCTAAGGGTTAGAAAATTAGTTGCTAAATAGGTCACAGCTTTTGCAAACAATCCATTTTTTTTTTGTTACCAATATTCTCAATTAGTAGGAAAAGGCAGAGGACTTCTATGGCTTAAACTCTGATCTGCTAGAATTTAAATTTTGCCTGCCCATGTCTATTTACAGTTGTATTAGCCATGCAATGAGACCACTCTCCAACTGACCAAAGGACACATCATTTCCTTGATTATACAATGCCCTTNCTGATATACTGAATTACAATATAGCAAATCATAAAGATTTAGAGTAAAAATAACTTTTTCTCTGGTCTTCAAAATGCTTGTANTTATATTTCATATTCTTTAGATGTATGTAAATTTTCAGTTTGTATTGAAACTTTTTTAAAGTGGTTATTTCTGTGTGAAGTCAGAATATAGTGTCAGTGCTGAAATCATACTATCTCCGAAATTCACCCAGTCAAGCCATCTCTGTTGGCTCGTCACATTTTATAGATCCACGAAATTGCATCACTTGCTTTTGTTTTGAGTAGTGTGATTCTGTTAAGCCAGAACTACTGTTGAGGAAGAGGTCACAAGCTGGAGAGGCCTCAAGGTTCATGGACCCAATGTATCCAAGAACCTCACTCCACCATCTTTTCTGCTGTTCTTAACAAATGACTTTTTTAAGTGTTTGTTTCTACTGTACCCTTACTACCAGATTAAAAAAAAATAGTCATTTTGGCTATCTTGAACCAAACTATTCTTTTTCTCTGCTCCAACACCATCAATGATTTCATTTTCTTTCTCTGCACCAGAAGTTTCTCCCTCATCTAGGAACAGATGCCTCAGTGAGGCTGCTGTAAACTGCCTACCTCAGCTCTTCCTTTCTATTTCCTGCCATTTGTAATTCAGTCCTTTGATACACTTCTCCCAAGAATTCAGACTGTGCTCCTGACCTGCTCAGGTTTCTCTAGGCTGTGTCCCCCACACACTCCTCCGCTCCCTTGCCCATCACTGGGTTGCCTGCCTCAATATTCTAGCCTTTGGATTATAAACCACCTGCTTGTGAAACTGGTCTTCTGGCCTGGCTAGCATTGGGTTCCTGTGTGTATATGTTGCCACAGCCTGTCCCAAGAGATTAAGTGATCTGCAAGATGAGGACATGATCTTACTCATCACTGTTTTTCTGGTATATAACACAGGACATACCAATGTGCAATAAGTCAAGAAATAGTAGCATTTGAATAAATAAATGGAGAAGAGCAGAGGGAGATGAGTTAATACACACATACACAAATACATCCACTTGCATGTAATAAGCACACAGATTACCAAATAAAGAAACCCATTTGCAATAATAAAACTGCAATTAGTCATACTCTAGAGTTGTATTGGCTACATGATTTCTAATATTCTTTCTGTATAGGTACTAATAAGTCACTAGAAAAAAAATATTCTAACCAAAGAGAAATGCAATATTGTTTTTCACCTCATCTTATATATTTATTTAGGTGAACTAAAACAATAGATCAACACTAATAAACTATTCAAGNCTTCAATCCAACTGACTTCCTAACTCTTTCTCCTACTTTTGGCTGATTTTCCTCTATAAATGGTTCATTTTTTTAAATCATAAAGTTCATGTGTGAGAACTTATCTCCCTATCCTTTGTAGGAAGAAAGTCATTCTCAAGTCAAATAGAATATCTGCAAAGAACAGTAAGTGCACCTCCCATTGTAGTTATCAGAAAACTAGCATTTTCTGTTCCCATTTCATTTTTGTAAAGAAAAAAATATAAACCACAAGTNATATTCTGAAAGTATCAGTATTTCACAGCAGNTATCTGGAGGCTATGGAAAGAGAAATGTNGATANCAACCCAGCCACAAAGCGCTCTACCTACAATCTACCCTGCCTGGGGGTACTGGTGCAATGNTGGCACAGAACATGTGGCAGTGGTCAACCAGTGTTTGGTTTAACTTGAGGCCCACCCCACAAGATGGAGCCCATGCCCTATACTGCCTCAATGGCCAGGAACCAGAGANCAGNTAGTCCAGAGACCTAGNATTGGTTCCTTGTCCAGTNGTCATTAGAGAGGCTTCCTCTNGTAGTGAACATTATGCAGAGAGAAGAAGTTGCTCCCTGAGGCAAGTAAGAAAGCACTGGGCCATGCCTTAAGCAAACAAAAAGCTGTGACATATGCAGAGAGCACTCTGGCCAGAGGAAAGCTGACCCATAAGCTCCAAACCAAAAGATGATGACATGCAGCCTAGAGACAACCAAGAAATGCCACANCAACTAGGAGAAAAGCCTGCCAAAAATCCACATACAGGAGAGATTGCTTGCAATCATCCAGAGTCTGTGTCATTGATTCTGCNTCNACCCACCCTCTGCCCCCAGGGTCAGAGACAGCAGGACCCCAGCTGCAGAGCCAGCAACAGCTCCCCTTCAAGATTGGGAACCCATAGGAGATGAGAAGGAAAGACTGCAGGAGTCAGAGGGGATGGAGGACTCCTGGAGAACCTGGCCCATCAAATCGACTAAGCAGGGCTCATATGGGCTCAAAGAGACTGACGTGGGAAACTCAGGCCTACATGGGTCTTTACCAGGGCCTCCATGTATATGTTATGACTGTTAGCTTGGTGTTCTTGTGAGACTCCTAGCAGTGGGAGCAAGTGTGTCTCTGACTCTTTTGCCTGTTCTTGAGACTTTTCTCCACCCATTGGGTTGCCTTGTCCAGCCTTGTCTTATTGTATCTTGTTTTGTCCTTGTTACCTATTGGAGGCCTGCTCTTTTCTGAAGAGGAAGCAGAGCAGGGAGTGAATCTGAGGGAGAGGTGAAGTGGCTAGGAGGAGTGGAAGGAGAGGAAATTGTTGTTGGGATGTATTGTATGAGAGAAGAACCTATTTCAATCTCTAAGGAAAAACAAAGGGCAGTAGCAGTAGCCTATAATGGTTTGGGAGTCTTTTGGACTCCGCTGGCCAACAGCTTACAAGGAGGTTTCTTATTTCTGCTTTGGGGACTTTAAAATATATGTGTATGTCTTTGTGTACATGGGCTATTTGTGCACATGAGTGCAGTGCCTGCTTTGGCCAGAAGATGGCATTAGATACTCTGGAGCTGGAGTTACAGAGAGGGGCTCTGAAGCAAACTTGAGTCCTTTACAAGAGCTCTTAGCTACTGAGTAGCCGTCTCTGTAGTCTCAATTTATCTTCTTGGCTGTTTTTGTTTTAATATTTTTTACAACCAGTAACAAAGAATATATATATACATATATATATATATGTATATATATATGTATATATATATATATGTATTTATTTATTACAAGGTTTTGAAGAGCTATCACCTTCCTATGAAGCTACTTTAAAATCAATGTGAAGACTCAGAGGTTTCATTTTAAAGAAACCTGAAATAAAAAAAGCTACTGCAGGCCAGATGTGTTACTCATTAATATGCATGCATTCTAACCCTTAGTGCATCTGACAGATTGTAGTCACAGTTTCCTTATTTGGGGGAGCTGGCCCAGATACCTNTAACAACCTTTCTATCTTCAGGTTAAAGAGAAGTACTGGATGCCATGCAATTCCACAAGGCAAGCAAATTTGCATGCTTTCTAGCCTTGAGGATTTTGCCTGGGTGAAGGAAGGCAGCCTATATCATGGAAGAGAGAACCTACCAAATCCTTTGAAGTATCAGTAGTTAGAGGCTGTTATGTGTGAATGTGTATCAAAGGGTGTGGGTTTTCTGACTTCAGGAAGGAAACATAGCCATCTGTGGTGCTTGCGAACATAAGAGGTACATTATGCATATATTGTATGCACCCACACTGAAATTTTTCAGGAATATAACTGTGGCTTAGAGGAAAATTAGTTTTAAATGAAGAAGAAGAGAATCTTATTAAGGGACTGTTGCAACTCTCTCTCTCTTTCTCTCTCTCTCTCTCTCTCTCTCTCTCTCTCTCTTTCTCTGTGTGTGTGTGTGCACATGCTCTCTTTCTGTGCTCTCTCTCTGTGTGTATGTGTGTGTGCATATTTTCATATTTATATTGGAATATTGGTTTGGGTATGTGCATGCATACTAAGGTGTGCTTGTGGGAGTCAATGTCAANACTGATTTGGACTATCCAGAAAGCTATAGTACCAGAAGGTGCTATACAGGCTACAAGAGGAGAAAGATTATCCATTAATAAGCCCAGTGGCTGACCTGTCTCTTATACACATCTAGATGTGTATAAGAGACAGGTGTATGTGTGTGTGCATATTTTCATATTTATATTGGAATATTGGTTTGGGTATGTGCATGCATACTAAGGTGTGCTTGTGGGAGTCAATGTCAATCTTTAACACCTACCTTGATTGAGACCATCTCTATTTATATCCAGTCTAGTTCACTTCCCTTCCTTGCTAGCTTTTAGAGATTCTCCTGTCTGCACTGCTCATATCAAGGTAAGTAGGAATAAACTGGGATTGCAGATATTTCTGCTACTGATCTGGCTTTTTCAGGGGTTCTGGGGAGCTGAACTCAGAGTTTCAGACTTGCCTGGCAAGTACTTTATACACTAAAGAATCTCCTCTCCCTGAATGTAGTATTATTTGCTGGTAAAATTCTCCTGAGTTTTGAAGGTAGTGAAACTCATGTTTGTTTGTTTTTTCCTTTTGAATTTGTTTTTGTTTGTTTAAGTCACGGTCTTGTTTTGCAGCTGAAGCAGGACTTCAGGTTAATAATTCTCTTNTTTCAGCATCCTGCATGCTAGCATGAGACCAGTATATTTTTATTATGTATAGAAATTTTATTATTGAGTTCTAAATGCTTTGGAATTTCAATTGTGGTTTCTTCCTTCACTTATGCCATATCAGAAGTGGATTTTTAAATTGTTTTAACAAATCCTATTATGCCATGCACTTTTATCCATATAAAACTAGACTTACTTTTTGACTGGTATAATACCAGTTTTAATTAATGCAGTTTATGGTTAGAGATAATATATATTCTACATTGTTTTTGATCTGTGTTTTTTCTCTCTCCTCTCTCTCTCTCTCTCTATATATATATATATATATGCATATACACACGACATAGCTTAATTACTTACTAGTATCTCAAAACTTATAACCTGATTATTTATTTGCCATTACATTTTGTGGAATACCAAGCTTCAATGTACTTAGTATTGTTTTAGTTAGGGTTTCTGTTGCTATGATGAAACACCATAACCAAAAGAAAGGGTTTACTTCACTCACAATTCCATCTAACTCTTCATCTTGAAAGGCAGTGAGGGCAGGAAAACAGGGAAGGACAGGAACCTGGAGGCAGGAGCTGATGCAGAGGCCATGGAGGGGTGCTAATTACTGGTTTGCTCCTCATGGCTTGTTCAGCCTACTTCCTTAGGGATGGCACCACTCACAATGGACTAGGCCTTCACCCATCAATCACTAATTAAGAATATGCCCCATAATGGATTTTATGGAAGCATTTGTTTTGTTGAGGTTCCCTTCTTTCAGGTGACTTTAGTCTGTGTCAAGTTGACATAAAATTAACTAGCACAATCATGTACAATTTTTTTATGTCTTAAACTACTGGTTAAAATAAATTTAAGTAAAACTCACAGAGATTTATTGGTAGCAAATTATTTTGATTTTTTCATAAAAATAATGAATTTCATTGATTTATATATTTTTGTTTAAAAATCTGAATGTTTTCCAAAAAGATAAAGATAGAATTACCATGTGACTCAACTATATACCATTGCCCATTCTTTACCCAGATGTCTCTATATTCTACAACAGAGATCCTTGTATATCTATGTTCATTACTGCTCAGTTCCTAACAGATAGGAAATAGAATCAGCCTAGATATCCATTAATTGGTGAATGGATAAGGAAAATGTACAATATGTACACAATGGAATCTTATTCAGCTGTAAAAAAAAAAATGAGATTTTTTTTTTTTTGGTTGGAACTTGACACAACATAGTAAGTGAAGTACAACAGGTCCAGAAAGAAAAATGGTGCTTATTCTTTCTCATATGTAAACCTTAATTCAAAACTTTTATATTTGTATATTTAATTTGGAGTGTTTTGTGCCAGGAAGCTAGAGAGGGAATATGAAAGCATTGAGGGAAATGAGCCTTAAGTGAATGAGAGAATAGAAAGTGTGATATAAAAGTAGAAGGGGAATATTGGAGGCTAAAGATTTAAACAAGAGGTGGATTGGGAACATGAGAGAGATGACAGGGGCAATAAAACCAAGGATGTGTAAAAAGAAAGCCTTATTGGAGATAATTTAAATGAATGTATATTTAAAAGTAGTTTGTATGGAGGTCCTCTGCATGGGATAACATATTGCCCTAGAAGACAAGAATCAAAGTGTCACTCAGGATCACTATGAGACACTGGTCAGGAAGACCNCAGAAGCCTCCCCAAACTAAGCTTATTTCTTTGATTTTGGTTGCTCAACATAGCTAAGTGAGACCCTATTGTTGATGCCACCACACATTTTTGTTATAGGACATCATGAATTCGAACTGGAACTGATTTGGACTATCCAGAAAGCTATAGTACCAGAAGGTGCTATACAGGCTACAAGAGGAGAAAGATTATCCATTAATAAGCCCAGTGGCTGACTTGACCTTGCATACTATAATACCTACATGGTAGGCAATGTGTAGCTACTGGCATATTAGTAAGCATGGCTGTTTGGGGTAACCACCCACTTTGCCGTTGGATTTGAGGCCTACTACAATGGAGGGAATTAATGCCTGATACTTTAAACCTGGCTAGGATCTCTGGAATGGATAGATTATAGGTCCTAGGAAAGAACATACTAAGAGATATGTTGTCAATCTTTCTTCTTTAATAGTTAAGTCTTTACCCATAGGTTAGTTCTTTCAACTTTAGTTAGAGAAATCTCTTTATGTGGTGAGTAACACTCAACACAGAAACTTAAAGTTAGTCAAAGTGCTAAGAATAAATGCCTTTTAGTGCCAAGATCTAAATGGACCATTTCTATGAATGTCTCCCACCCAGTCCTGCAAACATGAAAGAGGAGGCAGAAAGAATGGGAGAGTCTGAGGATAGGGAAAGGATGCAGTAAAATATTGTATTCTGGATATTTTGTGGCTATTGCACTCATGAACTCAAAACAGCTGTCATTACCTAGGAAGATGTGCATAGGGTTGATCCAGTTAGTATTCCATCATGCATTGGGGAGAAGTTCATGTGGTTCCATGCCAGCTTAGGAGCTATTGGGAATTGATGGCTGCTAGGAGTCACTTTTCCTTAAGAGTGATAAGTTTCCCATGCTCCCATGAGTGGCCTCACATATGCATGCACTAGATAGTTTATAGTTATAACATTTTTTTTTCTGAAGAAGAAGAAGACATGAAAGTAGAAGAGAGAAGCATTTAGGGAAGGGCTCAGCTGGACTGGGAGGGAAAATTTGGGTTGGATATGCTTATGATATAGTGTGTACACACACAAAATTATTAAAGAATAATAAAATACTTCAATAAAATTGTTTTGAAGTTCTGTNATTAGACTATAATGTATATTCTCAGTACTGCGATACATGCACACTTATTTGGTGTATGTATGAGAATGTATATATAAATAAATTGTTATCCAAATTACATCTTTGGTTGTTTTCAGATTTAATCATTTATATCGTCTCTGTCCTATTTTGCTTTCTACTGCTGTAATAAAGACCATTATCAAAGGCAACTTGGGAAGGAAAAGGTTTATTGCACTTAGAAGGTTCAGTCCGTCATTGAGGGAAGTCAGAGCAAGAACTCCAGGTGGAACCTTGAGGTTAGGGGCTAAAGTAGAGAGCATAGAGGAATGCTTCTTAATGGGTTGCTCCTCGTGGCTTGCTCAGCTTCTCTGTTTATACCATAAAAGACCACCTGTCCACAGGTGGCTGCCTCCAGTGCAGTGATCCTGCCATATCCCACAGACTTGTTTTACTGGCGAATCTGACTTAGTCATTTTCTCNTTTGAGATTTCCTCTTCCGAAATTACTCTAGCTTATGTCAAGCTGACAAAACTAACCCGTTCAGTCTCTTTGGTTTGTATTAATTTTTTCACTCCGTCTGAATTTTTTTATAAACTTAATAACCCACACTATTTTATGGGTTTAATAACTCTTTACATCTGAAATCATTAAGAACATTATTGTATCTTTTATGGTTTTTCTCGTCTTCACTAGTGTTTTTTTTGTTTCTTTGCAAATAGAGGCTTGCTACTATAATTGTTGTTTCTATCTTTAATGCTTTTCTTTATTAAAAACATTTTCAAAATTAATATGCCTCATGTCATCAGAGACTCAGAGCANTTACAATTTGCACACATTTATCAGCAATTCTTGCTTTGAAATTCTTCAAATACCATGTAGGTAGTGTTGGTTTGGGTTGGAAATCTATAAAGATGGGCAAATGGTTATGAAATTTTGTGAAATACTTTGTTTTTATGTTAAATGTATACTGTTTTGACAGGCAATTTTTATGCTATTTTTCTCTCTCTCACTTCCTCCCCTGCCTCTCTCTCTCTCTCTCTCTCTCTCTCTCTCTCTGTGTGTGTGTGTGTGTGTGTGTATGGTGTGATATATGTGTAGTCTGTGCTGGGATTCTAGCTTACTTATATGCTGGAGGATTGAGATTTCTGCTTCATCGATGCATAGATATCTTGGGTATCGGTGTCCTCCAGAAGTGCTTCCTCATCTTTATTTGTTGTCTAGATGGCAGANATATATTTTTCCTAGTTGTATTTATGGAATATCCAGTTCACTTAGTCTTTGACTTCTGTTCAGTTTCTTTCTTTCATATGTTTTTGTGTGTGTGTTTATAAGAAAATAGATGTTACCAGAAATCATAGTCTTTAGTGAAATCAACTACATTCAAAAAGAGAAATACCACATTGTATTTAGATGTGGAATCTATACTTTAATGAAAGCATGAAAATAGCAGGGATCCCTTTTAGGAAGAGGATAGGGAATAGTGGCCAAGATGAGACAAAATGGTATGATGAAACTCAGTATTTTACACAATGAATACATGCTAAAAAACTGAATGGAAATGTAAGAAAAATGTCCTACTATTTTCTCAGGCATTCCTAGTTTTAAAGTGGAAGTCAGATCTAGCTCATCGGGTTATGACAAACTGATGCCGTCTTGAATCTTCGAAGCTTAATCTGCATATAAGTAACTCTTATTTATAATGACTTAAGGTTTATGATGATGATACATAAAACACATACACTGCACCCCTTGTCATTATACTACATCCCATCTCTCTTTAACCTATTCATGGTTTAAACTTAGAAGTCTGTCTTATTTAGTATTAATTTTGCCTGCCCAAATTTCAGCTTCACCATATCTGCTAGGTACTTGCTTAAAAGCCTCTAGCTTTTAAAAACTTTTACTTCTTATAAAAATAGCAAAATAAGCATATAGTTATGCTTTGAATCTAAGTTGGAAAATTCAGTTTACACACTTATGGGAGCAATTGAACTACTTAAATGTTTTATCCATACAATTGTTTTAAACTCCTCTTTTTACATTATTTATTTATTTTATACAATTATTTTATTGTTTTTCTTTCTTTTTGTTGATTTTATAAAGTTCACATTTACTCAAAGTTTCATTTGGTCAGTTGGAAAGTTTATTATAATTTTCCACATTTGTTTTCTCAGAGATTTTAGCTATATGCATATTTCTATACTGGTATGTGAAACTATTTTCCTAACAGAAATTTCATTGTCTCCAATAAATATAATTTTTTTGAAACCTCTGTATATTGGAATCAGTAAGAAGAGCCATTTAAAATCCCTTTATTTCCAAGCATCTCTTTCCTGCTATTCCAGTTTTTTGATTTGCTCGTTTTAGTTCCTTAATATAACATCATGCTCACCTCATCACTGTCTGAAGACTAATCTGCCCTCCTTCTCAGGATTCCTATCTTTTCAGGATCAGAAGCTGCCTATGGCCTATCTGTAGTTTCTGAGGCTAGTGAGACAGGTACAACACTGGGTGCTGTGTTATCCTCCGAGGGGATGGACAGCTTCTGGATGGTCTGTATCTTTCTTTGGTTCAGAATCCTTGTGTCCAGACTAGCAATATTGGTGTTTGTCTNTTGCCTCTCTATTCTCCTTGTTTTGGACATTCACAGTGCCAACAAACTCATGTCTAAATCTGTAGGAAAGGAATATTTGAAGTCAGACAGGTAGTCAACCTTCAGGCAACTCACTTCCTAGAAATTGCTGCTGTAAGTTCTCTAGGCAGGGGAGTTTCAAACAAATAACTATGCTTGTACCATGACACTTGTTTTTCCAGCATGCACAAAAAGGCTAAAGTAACCAGCAATCAAAATATTTGATCCAGGTAGAAACCAATAAGGTAGAGGAAAGAGAGACTTACATGGGCATATTTCCTTATGAAATTATTCTTTGTTTGATTTTAATAGATGGATAATGAAACTATGGGTCAAAACCTACAGTAAAAATATCTGCAGATGTCCAGGCTTACATCTCCATACTGAAGCCTTAATCCTTCATCTGACGGCAGTTAGAGACAGGGTCTTTCAGAGGTAATTATAGTTAAGTAAAGTCATTTAAGTGAAGTCCTAATCCTATTAGGATCCTGGCATGGTGAGAACATGGTAAGAAATTGACACTTGTAAGGCAAGAAGGGAGCCTTCACCAGAAAATCATGCCCCAAGCAGAAACTTGATCATGTTTGAATTAACTCTGAGATCAATACAAAAAAAAATCCTATTGTTTAAGCCACCAGATCTAGACTATTTCATTATGACAGTATAAACAGACTAGTATACAAACCTTACCAATTACATACACACACACACACACACACACACACACACACACACACACACAC
>LZPO01029389.1:0-12088 GCA_001675575.1 Neotoma lepida
AACCCACCTAAGACTCCCAGCAATAGTAGAGAGGGTGCCTGTACTAAGTTGCACTTTTATTAATGTCTAATTTATATTATAATAATCCTAATAGTATTAAAATATTAGAAAGAAGAGCATATATTCTAATCACAGGATATGTATAATTATGCCAAAAGATACCAGGGACTGAAAGAGATCCTGAAAAGTAAAGCAAAAAAAATTAATTTAATACATGCAAAAGTTATATAGGCCAGTGAAAATTAATAATCAAAACTTTATGCCTTTCAGAGTGAAAAATGTCATCTAAGTGTTCCAGAATTATGATAAGCTCACCATTAAACTATATGTATATAATCCTCACAGTATAAACTATCAGATATATAACTATAAGATAAATATTAGAAATTACAAAATTTAACTTAGCAACATAAGATGGGCAAATGGTGAGATCCATATCAAATGCACATAAATAATTACTAGTTACTCTTTAAAATTCCAGAGTAAATTCATTGCTAAATCAATTTTGTGACAAATTGGCTAATGGAAATAATAGATACAGTGTCTTATAAAATATTTATTAAGGGGTTCCTGAATCCCATCTATATATTTACTTACTTAGGTACCTATGCAAAATCCTTCCAAATAGAAAAAGAAATGGAATTCGCTCCCTTCCTCAGCTTTCATGTTAAAATTCATGACGAACACTTGAAAAGCAAGTGATATTATTAAATAACAAATGTAAAATAATAACATGCCAGTATGTATACACAGGTGCATTTATATGTGCATATGTATCTCTGTTACACAGATGAATTCTTGGTTACATATATGAACTTGACTTGTTTTTTTATAGCTAATTTTTCTTCATAAAATATATTTTGATTATAATTTTGCTTTTGTTTCATGTTTTACTTTGTTTTGTTGGATTCTTAGAGAAAGAGAGAGAGAGAACACAAAATTTAGTGGGTAGAGACCTTAATCTTCGATGGAAGACATGGGATTTGACTGATGTATCAAAAAATGCATACTAAATGTTTTTAAGTTAAATGATTCAGTGAGTTTAAAATCCATCTGGCCATATAAAACTGTTGCTCTAAGAAGGAAATCTTCAGTTTTCAAAATGTGGCTAATCAGAGTATCATAAAACCATGTCTTTCCTTTTTTTTTCTTTTCGTTTTTATTTGATCTTACATATTCCTCATTTCTAGCTATAAGAACAACTCATCAAATAAATTTTAAATATTATTTTTTCCAATTTAATACAATTTTGACATGAAATTTTAGGTTTTTCTTCTACAAGATGATTTTATTAATTATAAAATGCATAAGTTTTGAAAAATATATTAATTTCAGTATTCTAACACTGTCAACATATACTTTGAAATTCTAAGACACTATAAGGTATCAGCACAAACTTGTCACTGATCAATTTTTAGCTAACTTTTATGCAGAGATAATTTAATAAATGCATAAATTTTATGCAATTTATTAAAATTGGCCTAATGAAACATTACTTTTTAGCACCTGGTTTTGAATCCTTTACATAGTGTAAGAAAATAAACTAACCAATGATGTACAGCAACAATCCGCGTGGAGCTTAGTCTTCATCATAATTCTTTAACTATTCTGCACCCTTTTGTACTCAAGTGGTCATTTACTTTTTTTACATAATATTTCATGCTATCATCATAAAATATGGCATTATGCTTAAGCTAATCTCATTTCTTACACACTTAAGGATGCTTGGTGAATTATTAAAATTAATTTTAATTTTGCCTTGTGTGCTTCTTTTGTGCTTACTTATTAAACCATACCTTATAAAACACCTATTGAATTCATACTTGGATATGCGCCATCACTAAAACAGTAATTTTGTCTGAAAGAATCATATTGTAATACAGAATATGCTATTATAAGGTTTTCAGTTATAGCCTATAAATGGTGTATTTTTTCAAGCTCAAAATTATTATATTTGTAATCATAATTGATTTATAACATGTTTTAATTAACATATCATATACATACTATAAATTTAACATTTTAACAACAAAATTAAGCATTTTTACTATCTATTTTGTGATTCCAAAAAGAAATGCAATATTTGTAATTGTCATTCCCATTTCTCTTTCTGTAACTAGAGTTTGCCAAGTCATCTCCACTCGAGGGTGTCAGAGATGACACTTCCAAAGCACAGATTCACAAACTGTTGGTGCAACACCATAGGGGGAAATAATTGACTTTGGGAATAGTGAAAATTTTACAAGAGAAAATTTAGTTTGCAGCAGTCAACAGTTAATTCAAAGTCAAACATGTAATAAATCTGAAGTGTTTCTAGCAGAGCTACCAGGTGTTATGTTGTGGGACTTGATTGAAGTCTTGAACCTAAACACACAACAAGGACACTATGCCATTCATTTTGCACATTGATGTTCTATCATACAATGCCAACTGTGGCTAGTAATGCATGACCACAAAGATTGAGATTGTTGTACTATAAAACTTGCATATTTTATTGTACACACAAAGTTTTTTATATTAAAGAAAAAGAATGCTTTAGTTATAAACATTAAAGTGTTTTAATACCAGCATTCCTCATCATGGAAATATCACATAAATGCATCTTTGGATTAGATGGGGACAGAGTGTTTGATTTTACAAATTGCTGTTTGAGTTGCTGATTTGAGTTTCAGAAAAATAAATCCTTCCATAAATTTGGGGTTGTGATTATTGCAGAATTTCCAGTGATTTTCTGAAATGGTCATCATATTTATTCTACATTGAACTACATACTTATGTGTGGCAGTACTCTCAGCCTTGAAATGAAATAACAACTTAAAATATTAATTATATTGTATACCCTGAAGTATCATATGTTTAGGCACTATCTCATTCTTTGTCAAAACAAACAATCATATTTATTTTACATATTTGAAGATATATTTTCATCTTCAATAATTAAATTATATGTGTGGACAACATTTTAAGATATTTTTTGTGATTTTTACCATTAAATCATGATATAAAATTTCTCAGGTGCAAATGGAAAAGTTTAGGAAACCTCTATAAAGAATGGAAGAGAAGCCAAAAGAAAAATGAAGATGAGCTTCTAACAATGTCAATATAGCTAGAGAAAAGTGCATATGCTGCACGGTGACAGCAGTGAATCTAGTGCCCCAAGTCTTTGTCTTTTGAGATTTTACAGGGTGGGTGTAGAAAGTGTTCTGCTTGGATGACAGGATCCTTTGGCTTGAAACCTCTACTACATCACTGATGAGCAGAGGAGGAATAATTGTTGACAGCTTACTGTTGTTAAATTCTGTGGTAAGTAAAAGCCATTCTCCAAGATTGAGTATGAGGGTACGTGCTTCAGATAAGAAGTGTTAAGGCACATTTATTTGGTTTCAGTTTTCCCTTCAACAGTCGCCAGTGAGCTCACCTGTCTGTTCAGTTCACCATTAATTTCACACTAACTTTCCCAAAGTTTCCTGGTTCCTTTCTAACAAGTAATGGCAGGAGTATGAAGACGACTTTTTGAAAGTTTAGTGTTTGATGATTTTTATCAGCATCTTCAAGAACCTATCACGTCTTCTAATTTTCTGAGTTCTTGTCTAATTCAACATTTCCCAGAGTCTCTGACATGGATTATTCTAGTTTGATCTCCAGAACAATGTATGGCCTGACATTTCCTATGCATTGAGTCAAAATCTAACAGCACGTGATATTTTTAAAGTTTATAATATGATAAGTTAATATTTCATTCCTTTTAGTGGTTGATTAATAACAAATTATATGCAAATGCAAATTCTATCAACATATCAGGTAGAAAATATAGATTCTTTCAACTTTGTGGATCTAAAAGTAAGTAATTATACTATGAAAACTCACTGCCTATTTCCTCTGGGTATAGTTTCAATTTTCTTTTTGTATCTAGCTATCTGGGAAACTGCACCATCATATTTTGGCTGTTTAACTTTTCAGAATTATAACTATATCTGAGTTAGGTTCAAGTAATTAATCTATTATTTTAAAATATTTTACTGAACCTTTTTGTTGAAAGGAAAACACAGATAAAAGAAACTAAGGCAAACAGAGCTCTGGTATGTAAACTGTTGCCTAGCTCTGTTTCCCTTTACTAGCTCAATTGGTTTCTGGTAGAACCTGTTTATTAGGCTTTGATCATATACTTTTTCATAAGGAGCTTGTTTGGTTTGTATGTTATTTATCTTTTCCCTTTATGTGTCATAAATGTGCTCCTCACAGAAGCATTGTGAGAGATGATGGGCTGCTTATGAGCCTAGAGAATGAGATTGGGTCTTTAGGACTGATACTCAGAGTGGATTAATGCATTCCTCCTAGTATGGTCAGGTCATTGCCGTAAGAGTGAGTTATTGCAAAAGAACAGATCTCATCCTTCAGCCCACCACAGCTTCCTACCTAAGTGAGGTCTCTTTGAAGACAGATGGATATCTCATCTATTAGATCTTTCTTCTCAGCTTTGGTTAACTTATTCTTTTGTCAACTGCAGTTCATCACTTCAGTTAGCATACAGCTGCAATGGTCAACATTTCTGTGTTTGGCTACATTAATAAGACTATTTACATTCAGGAAGCGCTGAGTCTTTTAAAATTAAGGCAGCTTTCCAAATATAGTCTTCTAGGCAAAGACCGAAGCAATAAAATAAGGGAAATCCTTGAGGACTGAGGCTGGGGGGGAACCTTCCTCCAGTGTGCACACCCCTTTTCTTCACTGACAAGCAGATGGATGTGTGCCAAGAATTCAAATGTCTTGTTTACATGGAAATCACAGTTAGGAAGGGAGGCTTGGAAATAGGACAACCTAAACACTATGGAATCCACCAGCGATTTTAGCATTTAATTTTTTTCTTGAATGAATATGTTTAGGACTGATGAAAAAATGGATAATTAAGAATTCTGAAAAGTCAGATTTGATTTTTGGTTTTGTTGGTTTAAGGTTTTATTGTCGTAGTTTTTGTGAAGGAAAAAATTCTCAGAGCTTTTCCTCTGACCTGCTGGTGATATCAGACCATGTCCTTGGGTAGCACCAAAATATATTCTCATGACTCTGCTTAATTGTTTTTATATGCTGCTGCCTGGCATTATCATTTTACTTAGTACATATTATATTGTCAAAATAGACTCTGCCCAGATATTATCTTACATGTAAGATTATATATTTAACTTACTTATTATTTACTTACTGCTTACTGTGTATTTTTTCTTTTAACTTTTATATGTATAAATATTTTTCCTTTAAATATTAATATTTTTATTATTCTTAAGAAAGAAAAGTCATAATAATACATATTGTATTTTCCTTTAAATTAATTAATTAAATCTCATACTTTCAAGATACACAATATACAACTGCAATTGCTATTTATTGCAAATGTTAGAATTTTGTTTTATCTTTGGTGAAGATTATTTGAAGGTTTTTTGACTAACTTTAGCAAAGAGAGGAATGTATTATACAGTACTGGGGAACTTGTATACTTGGCTGAAAGCCTAAAGTTATAGTTTCTGAAAATAAGTAGAACCCAGTGTGGGAAACTATAGAGTAAAAGAAATCATATTAATGACAGGTCACATACTGTACTGACCTGGAGGTGCTCTTTTCCTCACTATCGGCCACATTTCCTATTCTTATTTTCTCTCCTCTTATTTTTTCCATTTTATTTAACAATTTTTCAATATAATATGAATTTGATATCTTAATATACTAATCACATTTTAAATGCCTATTTTCTGTTCTTTTTAAATCTATTCAGTTAATATATTTTGACCATGCTTTTTAAATTTTTTGACTAATTTGTTGATTTCCTCCCTTTCCCCACTGGATACTTTTAAAAGAACCATAAAAAATGTAATATGTATTATTTTTAGTATCTCAAATTTTGTAGACACAGAACAGCAAACACAGAGAACCAGGATAAAGGAATGTCACTTAAAGAATGCCTTTCTTCTCTGTTATTGTTAATTTTTTCAAGGAGTCTACTAATAGTTCTTGAATGTCATTTTAAAGGGCCAGTTATTCTGCTCTCAATCAGGCCCCCTTTTCTTACTCTACTTCACCTGAAGAACTATTTTACTATTTAGATTGATTCAAGTTTATCCTTCCTCTTTTAGCTTGGATTGCAATCATGACTTTATTATTATTAATAACTATAGTTATCATTATTGTTCTGTGTAAAATGACAACTGTGAGGGGTAAAGAGCTAGAATTTGGTTCCTGGCACCCAGTCAAGCCACTTACAACCTCTTGTAACTACAACTCCAAATTATCTGATTCCCTCTTCTGGCCTCCAGAGGAACGCACTCGGTGCACAAATGCACACACACACACACACACACACACACACACACACACACAGAGACACCTCAAAAATAATGAAATATATATTTTTTATTTAAAGATAACAACTATTTATAGAAATTATGGATTCTATTTCTTTTTAAGATCCTATGTTCATCCAATGGTTTTCTCATCAAATTTCAGCAAACTTTTGATTCAATGGTCCAAATCTGTAAAACTGAACAAAAGACAGGCTCTCAGTGCCTGGAGCACTCATATCACCATGTACTTCAGTGGTAGGAGAACTCAGCACACATTATCTTTTGCTTTGCTCAGAACAGAAATTGGGTTACACATATATCAGTTCTTCCCATGGACCAGGAAGCTTTGAACTGAAGCTATATGTTTAGTTCCTTTCTCTCTTCTTTTCTATCTCCTTTCCTATTTTAGTTCTAATTCATTCATTTTTTAATAAACTATGATGAAATTATTTAACCCATGATATGATCAATCAGTAGGTTAAGATAGTTACTAATACAGTAATGGGGAATCTAAAACCATTGATAAAATTTTATTTAAAAAAGAACATCAGGGAATTTAAAAAGTAACCTTAATTACTGTGCCACAAGATTTGCAATCAATTACCAATATTACAAAATAAATAGCTCTAAATGTATGCAAGTATTAGAATTCATCAAACTCAAGTTTTACCTTCATAAACTAATGTGGTTGCAAGGCAAAATTAAAAAAAAGTGTTGCTGCTCTCAAGTACTTATGCAATCATCATAGATTTATAGTAAATATTATTTCCTGATATGTCTATCATACTTGAACTTACTCTGATATTTCAAGGAACATTTTGTAGAAAATTAGAATGCAAACTTAGTTTAAATGGACTATGGCCATTATTTAAATTCCCTCAATTAAACTGTATTAGCTATCCTATATAGAAAAATAATCCTCTGAAGCCTTCCCACACATTCTAATCTCAATTTATTGAGTACTTTTCTTGTCTCTCTGAAAAGCATTCAAAACTCAGTTATCCCGTTTTTAATCTAAGCATGAAGATAGATTATTAGCAGGTTATCTGTACTTGTTAATTGTTAATGAGCACGTGCACTCAAACCAAAGTCCCACAAAGAAAGCATGCTTTTGTAGGAAATACCTGCCTCTGCTTCCTAGCAGTCAGCCCACAGCTGTGACTAACTATACCTCACTGGGATGTCTCCTGAGGAATCTCTTCTCTTTTGTTTGGAACAAAGCTATTTCAGTGACATTCAATGCAATCTCAGATTCAATGTCAAGTTTCAATTAAATACCTTGCCTCAGGGACTATCATATGACTCAATTCTACCATAGGTAATTTTAAAGATGTTGCATGGGGGACTGTGAAAGAAAATTCTTCACTTTTCTCACATTTCAGCACAATATGTNCTCTTCCCTCTGGGCTGTAAAGTTTTAGATAATAAGAACTCTAGCTACCAATTAGGTTTTATGAAAGAAATGTGAGTTTTGGACAACAGGGAGGAAAATAAATATGAATCCATAGTTTATGCAACATTGCTAGCAAGATCAATACTTGAATTACTTAACTTTCATTTCTCGTGTTTTGAAACTAAATTAATTTCCAAAGCAACTCATTTTATATTTCTGTGATCTATAAATAGAAGTAATTTTATATTACATTACGTAAAATGCTTTTGACTTAGTAATTACAAAATCAATGATGTATGAATTTTACATATATAAAGGTTTTTACAGTGGTGGTTTGTTTCTGTAACCATAAAGATTTTAATTGTCTCTTTGCCTTGCTTGACATACTTTAACATACTTTTAAATTACATGTATTAATTAGCAGTATCTAATTTCATTGAATATTTCTTGAATTGTATTTGTACTAGAATATATTTTTATCCTGAGAAATTTGGTAATAAACAAGGATGAATGCTCTGACTTCTACTTTGTTAGTTTGGGTGTGAAGATGAAAAGAAGCTAGCAGAAACTATGTAAACCATGAAAACATGTTTTCTATAAATGAAACATCATAACAAAACCCCAAACTTTGTACAATCAATATAGTAAGATGAAAAATTATAAATCATGAAAAAGTACACTATGTTAATTAGTTTGATATGCTAAGAAAAGTAATATAGAGAATGCTTAGAGGCATTATTTCTTAAGTAAGAAAAACTACTTTGGCTCATAGTTTGAGAATACAGGCCACCATGGCAGGGAAGCCATGTGAGTAAGAGTGTGAGGTGGCTGTCACGCTGCCTGGTCAGAACACAAAAGGATATTAACGCGAGGAGAAATTATTTACATTTTTTAGCATTAAGATCACAATAGTTTAATCATAGTTTAATAACACATGGAATGACATATAGTAGTCTTATTTTAAAATATACAGTATACATACTAATAATTTTATTCAAATACTCGTTTATTTTATTAAATATATATACTTTTTCTCATTATTTAACTGCAATAAGTGTATAAACATCTCAGGTTTTGGTTTTTGCATGAAATACATCCATATAATCCACAATAAATTTTTTTTTTTTACCTGCAGAGAATCTGTTTTCTTGTATACTACCGTTGATGTCACACTCCCGTGAGCACAGTAGAGATATTTATGTGAGATAAATTGAGAATTTTCTCATTAGAATTGTATTTCACCAGATTAATTTCCACAACACCACTGACTAAACAGAAGTCTCATTAAAACCATTAAAACAAAATGTTAAATATAAAAGAAGACTCAGGTGACACACTGTCATCTGGCCGGGCCTGTTTGCAATTCACTCGGCTTGGCAACGGTCAGTTGAATGCTGTGTAGTTATTCAAGGTGTTTTGAAACTCAGTGTGTCCCTTACTGCAGCACTGAGTGCACTTTCCCATTAAGTTATTTTCAGTCATTCATGCGGCGTTCCAGAGACTAGACGTTAATTATCTGTTGCTACAACTTGGCTCATAGCAACTTTTGACAAGAAGGAGAATACCATCCAAGTATGAGAAGCTAATTATCACAGTCAATATCCTGTGGGTAAATCAGGGGTAAACAAATGTTTGAGATGCCACAGGAACATTGCAACCTCTTTCATTACAGTAAGCAATTCTGCTAGTGCAGATATTTATTAATTAAAATTATCTTTATAAAATCTACCTGCAGAGCTTAAAAGGAAAGGGACATAATTTCCCTTAAAGTCACTCAACAGAGTATAGAATGAACAAGATTTTAAAAGATAACTTGTCTTCACAAAGTAAAATTATATCTAAATATGTTCAACTATTTGTTTTGTCTTTTTCATATTTTTTTTGGCAAAGGTATACAAAATTTAAACAGATATTTTCTCATAATAATTCTAAAAAATATTTAAAACTATGCACTGATAAAGTTTCTGTTTTTATAATGTGTGGGGCTATGTTATATCAGTTTACATATTCTAAACTATGCTAGGTAAAAAAAAAGATATCTTTTAGTTTTTAATGACTTTCATTAAATTTAAACTTATTTTTTCATCAGATATTTATATTATTAAACAGTAGCAATTAAATAAATACAAAGTGGTGATGAAACTCTGGCCTCCACACTTCTGTACATATGCTCACACATCCACATACACAGGTATATCTACCACACATACAACACTTACAAAAGTATGATAGTATGTAAAATCTCTAGAGCATACAACTTCATTGAAAGTGATGTCATTCAGGAATAAACACCAATGTACAAATCATAACATGTGATGGCATAAGAAATTCTGAAGAAAAAAGATATTACATGGTAGGAGAGTATTTTTAACCATTTAAAAAATGAAAGCCACTACAATTTAAAATTAATAAAAAATTCTAAAATATTGAAAAATTAAAATGTTCAGGTAACAGTGTATATTTCTATAATCACATAGGAAAAAGATCAAATTAAGAGTTTAAAATGTATGTAAATAGCCTTGTAACTTTTTGCATGTTTGGCACTTTAAATATCCAGAGCAAGATCAAGAATAATTATGGATAGAATAACCATATGTGCCTTATGACATAATTCACATGTCATTCTCCCATTGATCAATAGGAAAATACAAAAATACCTATGGAAAAAGTTGCTTGCATTGAAAATTACCAGTCAAATTTTTAGATATAATGGTTCTCAGAATATTTCATTTTTGAGATGATTTTCATAGTCTTTATCAGGATATGAATTTTTCATCACAAATTTAAAATTAGGATTTAAGTTCTTTTCTTATTTTTCTAGTTTCCTTTTTGTTGCTATGGTAAACACTGAGACCAAAAGCAACTTGCAGGTTTATTTAGCTTACAACAACAACGGTCACAGTTACCGTTGAGGGAAGTCAAGACATGAATTCAAGGCAGAAGCTTGAAGACAGAACTGTTTGATATTCCACACAGTTTTAGTTCTAAACAAGGAACTCAATTCACAGGCAAAGATATGAAGCAAGGGAACATGGAAGTTGCTGCTGGTTGGCTCATGCAGGCTTATGCTTAGCCAGTTTTCTTGTATTGCCCAAAACCATTCAGCTGGGGAGTGTTGCTGCCTAAAAAAGGCTGGTCCACCTTTTATCAATTAACAAACAAAACAATTCTTCATAGACATTCCAGATATGTGCACACATGAATGGAGTTTAATCCATTCCTCAGTAAAGAGTCCCTGCTCATGTTTTTTGACTATGTCTAGTTGACAGTTCAAGCTAACTACAACATGAGTGTGTTTTAAATTGTTATTGCCTTATTAGTTTATATGTCAGGATTTGTGTGGAATTTGTCTCTATGTGTCAGGATTCTACTTCCTCTGTGTATTTAACGAGATTCCTTTTCTATTTAGATGAAGAAATAACAGTGGATGCAAGGAGAGAATATTCTGTTTGCTCCTGTGAGGAAGAGCTACTCAGAAAGACTGACTAGCTTTAAATATCTGATAATTTTCAACTGCCATATTTAGTTATAATGACAATTTTAAAAGGAGATCTAATTAATATGCTAACTCTTTATTATAAATATAAACAATTTTGGAACAGGAGATTCAAACTCAGATTATTCACCTTGCATCGCACACAAATATGTATGTGTGCATGTGTACACATATATTTATACATATATACATTTATATATATGTATATAAATTTATAAAATATAATTAAAAATATACATGTATTATCTATTTAATAATACACATATATATGTACACACATTGATATTTAATTGAGACTATCAAGCTAGTGTGGTAGTGTATGCTTTTTGTCACAGCACTTAAGAGGTAGAGGCTAGCTAGTAGATCTTTGTGAATTTCAGGCCAGCAGGGGTTCCCAGTGAGACCACCTCAAAAACTAACAAAGGATAAATATAAATATTACAAAATGAGAATTATTTTTGGCTCAAACCAAGCATGTGTTCCCATTTCAGAGGAGAAACATTTAATATATTTTGTGAAGTGATCTTTAAAACTGTATTATGATCACAGGTGATAATTTTCATAGAGTTACATATTGACATCTTTAATTCAATGTATATATAATCATCTGATTAACTTAACTCAGGAATTCTTATAAGTTTTAGTTGAACACAATATATTCTCTATTTCAAACGTCTTAAATATATTGTGGAGTATACATTAATTTATGATGTTTGTATGCAAACATAAGCTTGCGGGGGTCCAAATTATATACAAATTATAACTTATATAATTTATTTGTATAATTATAAGTATATAATTTGTATATACTTATAATTATACAATATTTATACTTGTATAAATATATAAAATTTATAAATATATAAA
>LZPO01029391.1:0-12051 GCA_001675575.1 Neotoma lepida
TTACAACACACACTCATGCACACACACACACACACACACACACACACACACAGGCAAGCAAACAGTGTTCTGATCAGTCAAACAATATGACTGTTAGTTTTGCTTTTTCTGGGAATTTTGGCTCAATGCCAAGGTAATATAATAGAGGTACAAACACAGATAAGAACCTGATTTAAAATATACTTGCGAAGGAAAAAGTCACAATTTAATTATTTTGTGAGTTAAGGCAAGTGCACCAAAAATAATTATATATTATATATACTGAGGATAGTGGGTATATAACAATGAATTCTAGGTATGTGAAACAAAGGCTGCTCATGTTCTCCTTCAATAAAGGGGAGAAAGAGAAGCCTTCTTTAAGAGGCAGGGGCCATGAGAGCTCTGAGGACACACAGCTTCAAGACAGAGACACAAGGCAATTAAGGACAGGTGGGGTCAGGGAAGATCTTAGCAAGACTGTGGAGTCTGTCTCAGCCACTTGATGCTGATCAGATCATTTTCTATCTCTGAGTCTCAATTTCTGTGTTCTAAAACAAATGAATTGCTCACAGTAAACACTAAGATCAATGAAATTACAAAATCATGATTTAGTCATAAAATACAAATTACAAGAAGGTATAAAGTATGTGTTTATGTTAGCTTTTGCTCATTAATTGTAATTATCAAGTAGGGAAAGGACAAAGAAATTCAAAGAAACAAAAATTGAATATTTTTTGTTTGTTTGTTTGCTTGTTTGTTATTTTGTTTATGCAGCACCCCACAGCCTGGGCCAGCTGAAGAAAGCCACAGGCCCACCCAAAAGGAGCCATTATGATGAACAGATATGTGCTGGAGAAATGGGAGAGAAGAAGTGGAGTGGTTTGTGCACTGTGGAAAGAAATGAACCTGAAGTCTTGACGCAATGAGGAACAGACTGATTCGGGTAGCCTAGGCTGCCAACTAGGGCCATGTGATATCTGGGCCTCTGCTGCTGCCTAGGGCCATGTCTGGGTCTGTGACCCTACAGCAGCCAGGGTCTGTGATGATGTCCATGGCCTATGTTACCACCAAAGGCCATAAGGATGCCTGTGTTCTGGGCTGCCACCTGTCTGAGAGCCATGCTGTTTGTGGGGGCCATACTAATCCGAGTGACTTGTGCTGCCCCACTCCTTCCAAGAGGTCAGNGTAACATCTGGCCACGCTGCATCTGAGAGCCACATCTAGGTCTGTGGCCCTACTGCAAACAGGGTCTGTGATGATGTCTATGGCCCGTGTTACCACTGGGGGCCATGGGAGAACTGGCCCAGTGTCATAGACACAAGGCCCCAACCCTTGATGGCCTTAGACGAACTGCCCTCTCCCTTGCCAGCCACAGAAACAGTTGAGGTGGCTTCAACCCTCACCATGCCAGAGAAAGAACTGACCCTGACCCCGTCTGAGGGTGGTGGTCTTAAACTGACCAACTCAGCTACCATCCAGGCCCATATTCAAGCTTTTGAGTTGGCCCACCATCTACTCCATCTATGACGTGCTGGAGCATAAGCAGGGACCTGTCCTGTGGTACCATAGCTGCAGGATCCTCATAATTGGGGCAACTTCAGGATATCCAAGAGAAGTTTTGATGAGGGTCCAATATTGATGTTGTACCAGAAGCCGGAGGCCTTGCCAGCCAACAACTCATTGCAATGAACATTAACAAGTAAAGCTATGTGAGCAAAGGTTATACTGCGTGACACCGCAGCTCCCAAGACCAATAGGAGAAATGAATATGTGATGGAGAGGTGAGAAAGATGGAGGAGCAAAGTGGTTTTATGTTTGTTTGTTTGTTTGCTTTAATTTTTTGGGGAGGTGTTCGGGTGGTTTTTTCTCTTTCTTTTTTTTATTTTCTTTCGTGGTGGGGGAGGTTACAAGGGTAGAGGGCAGACACAGAAGGACTGGGAAATGAATAAGTTTGGGTACATGATGTGAATTCTGAAAAAATCACTAAAAAATTATGTTAATAAAAATTGAGTGAGGTTTTTTTTAAGCAGCTCAGCATTTGCCTTCATGGCTGGCTAGGTGTGAATACCTTGATAGGCTAAGACAAGTATGCATTCTGGCCCAGCCAAGCCACTCTGTTAAAAGCCTATTATAAGTGGCATCCTTTGCTGCTAGAGATGGAGCCAAAATTGTTCTTTTAGCTGTGACCTCTGGAAAGAAAAGCTTTGTGTTGATGGCAATTAGGGAAATAAAGGATTATTCTAATTCCCACTTATTAAAATCACAATGTCGCCATTCCCAGGGAAGAAGAAAGTGGAAAGGACACACTGTCTGTGGTGTTTTCTTGTTTGTATATGAGAACCTAATTCTATTTGGTGAATAATAATGGGTGCAATTAACCAATTTCGGTACTGAGTGCTTGTCTCATAAACTAAGCTGCAAATAGGTCTGGGAATTCAGTATCTGACAACAATTTCAGGAAGAAAAATGCCCTTGTTAAGGCAGCATTTGGTTTTTAAAGCTCAGCTTGAAAATCAAATTGAGTTGAGTGCATTTGGCTGCCCCTCATATAGCATTTGTTTTCTTAAAAGAAAAAAAAATGTTTTTTTCAACACTAGGAGTGCATTCATTGAAGATTGCTGGCTTAGTTTCACAATTAACTCACAGTTTACTACACATTGTTATGTCCATTGAAATTCCAAATGAAAGTCTGTGTTTACTCTTTATATATTACTGAAATCACATTGTTGAGCAAAAGTAATATTGACATAAAAAATAAGGTATGGTATACCACATCAAATATGAACTTGCATCTATTAACTTTCACAAAAACAGTGTCACAGTCTATAATCAGTCTTGAGATGTAGAAGGAGTCAAACATATACTTAAATCCTGGCCTAATGTGTTCTTAGGCTTTCAAATGCATTGGTATACAGAGTCCTTGATTAGGATGGTACCATCGGATAGGAGAGGAAGTCTCTGGCTTTGATGTCTGAGGAATACAAGCTAGTTTGCTGGTATATTTGCAAAGTTCTGTATAAACGGAAGAAAATATCAAAATAAAAATATAATGTATAGCTTTCTGACAGTATGCTATTTCTTATAGACATAAGGATGACAGCAGAAGGTATTTAAAATTTGTTACAGAGATTTTTTTTTAATTGGTCAAACACAGGGTACCAATATTTCTTGTTTTTTATTTCATGAAATATCATTTGTACACTGTGACAAGTGTTATGAATCTGAACAGCAGAGAAGGCTATGCACACACACAGGCAGCTGGAACATGATGAGCAGCATCAGCCATCTCTGCTGTTACTCATCTATAAGGAGGATTTATTTCTTCATTCAATTATAAAATCAAAGAACAAAGAGATAGAGAAAAGGAACACACCCTCCAAGGAAATATTGTTTCTCTTATTTGTCCCCATAAGTGGAATTAGAGAAGTGACCAAGAAGGATCATAAACCTAATAATATGTTAAAATATGGTATGTTTCATTCTTCGGAATCTTGGAGGGCATATGCCAAAATCAGTTTGCTTCAGCTAACATCGATGATCATTAATTCTTTGATAAAAATGGGTAAGAGAGAGAGAGAGATGCAAGAATAGTATGCTTTAGACTCATTCAGTGTCACTAGTAAATGAAAGGTGAGTGAAANGGGAAGTCAGACAACGGATGAGCAGCTCAAGACATAGCAGGCCTGTGTTTGGAGGGAAAACCCCATGAGTTCTCTGTAAGAACAGAGCTCATCTTCTAGGATAGTTACAGGGCAGGGAGCAGGTAAGGTTTGGCAACTTTTCTTTTTCAGTTCACAGTTGGCCATTGCAGGGGTAATCATCAATTTTAAGAACACTAGGTGCTAGATAAACAACTTGCTGCTGGTCATTACTAGGGCTTCCTAAGATGAGGCAGTCAAGAACCTAGGGAAATAAGTTATTAGATTTCAAGAAACAAAATTACTGTAGTTACTGGAATTGTCACAATTAACAAAGGTGCGAGTCATACAAATTTGTGTGGCCCTGGCTAACATTTGATGCTTATTCTAGTTTGCCTTCTATTGCTATGATCAACACCATGACCAACAGCAACTTGATGAGGAAGCAGTTATTTCATCTTACATCTTACAGTCTGTTATGAATGGAAATCAGGGCAGGGACTTGAGGCAGGAATGGAAGCAGAGGCCATGAAGGAATGCTGCTTACTGGCTTCTTCTCCATGGCTGGCTCAGCTTGCTTTCATATACAGTCCAAGATTACCTGTTCAGGGTAGTACCAGACACAATGAGCTGTGACATCCTATATCAATCATTAAAAAAATGCCTCATTATCGTGCCTTACAGAACAGTCTGGGGGAGACAGTTTCTCATTGTGGTTCCCTCCTCAGAATGACCCTCGTATGTGTCAAGTTGACTAAAATTAACCAGCATATTGTTCAACGCATATTGTTCAATGCAAAAAATAATCTTTTTTTTGAAGTTCATAAAATAACAGCATTTATTAAGCACTTTCATGCCTGGCAGTTTCATAAGTATTTTCTTTCTTTTTTTTTTACAATTTTTTTTAATTAAAAAGATCTTCCACTCCTTTTACATACCAACCTCAGATCCCCCTCTCCTCCCTCCTCCCACCCATTTATTTATGAATGGGACAAATAAATTACAAAGTGATTTTAATGTTATTCCTGCCAGTATCACTGAACTTTTCTCAAATTTAAGCCACCTGGGAATCAAAAAATTGGAAATCTATAAAAATAATAAGTATAATCAGAATCATGAGTCTTGACCTGGATGTGAAAGAAATGAAGGTATTGTAACTTGAAAATTGAACTGTGTATTCTTAAACAAAGTTCTCTGTGTGTGAATTATGGCTTTCATTTTTGTGTTTTTATGGGATTTGTGAGTGTGCAGAAGAGTGGTTCTCTGTGTCTATACCTGTTTCTTGTATCTTTTATTGGGTTCTTTTCCTTCTGTTGATTTATTTTGTCATATTTTGATTTGTTTGTTTCTGTTTTATCTTATAATATTTTACTTTATTATTATCCCTTCCATGCTTGTCTTTTTTTTAACAACACAAAGGGGGTGAATCCAGGTGGAAGAAGAGGAGGGGAGGGACTGGGAGGAGTGGAGGGAGGGGAAACTATAATCAGGAGTTTTGTATGAAGAAGAAATCTATTTTTAAAAAAATAAAAAAGAAACCCAAATAGTTTCTACATTGTATTCCAAATAGATGAAGAGATAAGCATCCCAGAAATAGTTAATGAAACTTGTAGAACACTTACATAAAACCTGAAAGAAAATAATATTAAAGCATTCTGGGTATAATTATAATATATTCAATAAAATGTCATGTAAAAATATACCACTGCAGATTCAAATGTGTATTTATGCATACACATGCACAAATATATTAATATATTTTTAGCAAATTTGAGTCTAGAGAATACTCTCTTCCTCAAACTCTTTTGGAAATATAAATTAGTGAGCTCTCTGAGAAACAATTAGTGATTATATAATACACTTTGAATGTATAATACTTTGAATCATTTTTCCTATAAACACCTGAATGATTGTCAGTTATGTAGAGATCAGAGACAAATATTGTTTGTGATAGCAGAAGATTAAAATAACCCCAGTGTCTTTCAGCTAAAGAATGGTGATTATACCATAGTATAGCAAATTAATAGAATTATTCAGCCAGTAACTTAAATAAGAACNTCTAGACACATCCATATCTAAACATCATAACACTTTCTAAATTAATTGTTAAGTTCACGTATAAGGTGCTCAGTTTCATCATGGCATTTTCATACATGTTATTGTACTTTATTCTCAGTAACCCCTCATCTCACTGCCCTCTCTGGGCCGCCTGATCCATGCTGATGAGATTCTTTTCCTTCCCTAGTCAGCTGGGTGTGTTGCTTTCATGTCACATGAATTCTGTCACACTGTCTTTCTCCCTCCACCTGAAGACCCCTTCTCCCACACTGCATACCCATTGTTAATGAAATGTATAGTGTGGACAGCGTATCATTCTTTGTGAAAAATGCAATTTTGGCATTTAAGAATATATAGAATGTGCCTAAATATGAGATCACTAGTACCCCTTGCTTCTTGAACCCTATGTATTAGAAAACTCAGGTGGAGTCTTCACAACACATCTTGGTTTCAGTATTTCTAATGGTTTGACATTAGGATCTTATAGTCTATGGAAGGACCATGTTTTCTCAGGTGAGTTCATTCATGGATATAGTAATGACCTTGTGAGCAGCACACTTTTTATATGCCAACCTACTTGTCCAGAGCCACAGTCCAACCTACTCTTTGCTAGGCTCTTACACTAAAAGCCACTCTGATCTGCTCTAATTACTCAGAAGACTGGGTGTCCAACAAGCATGGATGAGCCTTCTGCTACAGAGGCCCTTGAAATTAGTCAAAGCAGCCTGCCCTGTAGCTCTGCACTTGGCCTTCTGCCCATAAGGCCACAAAACAGGTGCTTTCATGTTCTACATTTACTTCATGTGAGAGTTTGGATCTTGAGGTTCACTAAAGACCTGTGTAATGGGGATGCATTTTTGTATGCTGTGAATGTGTGTTGCTCTGATTGGTTGATAAATAAAGCTGTTGGCCAATGGTGAGGCAGAATAAGGTTAGATGGGACATTTTAACTAGAGAGAGAGGAAGTAGAAAGCAGAGCTGAGCAGATGCTGCTAGCCACCGCCAAGAGAAACAAGATGTAAGGTATCGGTAAGCCACGAGCCATGTGGCAAGTATAGATTTATAAAAGTGTGTTAATTTAAGATGTAAGGGCTAGCTAATGGGAAGCCTGAGCCATTAGGCCATAAGTTTGTAAATAATATAAGTCTCTGTGTGTTTACTTGGGTGGGAGTGGCCACAGGAGCCTGGGCGGGACACAGAAAAACTTTTTCCTATACCTATGTGTAGAATGAAGACTTGGTCCCATTTCCTTGGCATTGCTATGAAGTAGTGAGACCTTTAAAAAACGGGATCTAATGGTAAGTCTTAGGTCACTGGGAAATGTCTCAAGGGGAATTTGGGGAAGGGAGATGAAAAGTTTAAATCCCTTGGTAGTAACGCAGCTGATGTAATAAGTCAGATCAGGCCAGCTTCTTTCTGTCTCTTGGTTCCAGATATGCAATAACTGGCTCTATTCTTTTGTACAGTCTGNCCCATCATTGCTGACTTGACATAGATTTCAAAGCAACACAGCCAATAACCAATCTTTGAAGCCCACAATGGGTGATACCAAGTAAAACTTTGTATAAGTTGATCACCTCAGATATTCTGTCTGTGATGGAGAGTGATTGACACACTCTGTATGTTCCTGTTGTACTCTGGTACTTCCCTGTGTGGTTGTGATATCATGGTATGTTCCAACCTTTTGAGAACTCTGTAAACAAAAGGTAAATGTTTAGTCCTGAACTCATGCCCCTGAACTCCTGGCCTTATCATAACTAATAATGAAATCTATTTTTTAAAANAGGATGGAGGCAAACTCTTATTGACATATGTCTGACATCACTGAAAAATCTCCATTGTAAATACCATGTCTTTAAAACTAGCACTGTATAATACGACAAGCTAAATGTCAAATGATTCCAGCAGTTTCTGAAACATATGAATAGTACTTATCCAAGTTTACTTTTTGATGCTGTGATAAACACTATGACTGAAAGCAACTTGGAGAGAAAGGGTTTATTTGTATTATAGGTGACAATCCATCATCATGGGAAGCCAGGGCAGATGCACAGACAGGAATCTGGAGGTAGGAACTGAACCAAAGAGTATGAAGGACTGCTGCTTATTGACTTGCATCCTCTGGTCTGCTCATCACCCGTTTTATACTGCCCAGGTTCACCTACCCAGGTATTATACCACACATAGTGGACCCTTCCACTTCAATCAATAATCAATAAAATGACCTACAGATGTGCCCACAGTTCAGTCTTATAGAAGCAATTACTCAATTAAATTCCACATTCCCAGGTATGCAGTTTGTGTAAAGTTGATAAAAGCCATGACAGTAACCCAAAATCTCAAAAAATAAATAAACAAGCAAACAAACAAACAGCAACCACAACAAAAGTGTTACTTGCTGAAAAGTGAAGAAAGTAACAAATCACAGCCAGCTCCAGAATGACATGCTGGGTGCTGAGTCATACAGTACAAGAAACACTTGAGACCTTCACAATATAAATAACGAAAAATTTAATAGGGAAAACTACAAAATACAAGTGTAGGAAACAACAAATGCCCATAAAGGAAAGATTATGCCCATTTNTGTGATGGTTAATAAAAAGAAACCTGTTTTTCCAAATATACTAATAATACAGTGTAGAGACTATCAAAATCTCTATTCATCTANCTTAAGAATTCAAAAGAAAGTTAAAAGGCCAAAACCAGACAAGCCAGGCAAGATGATTTTGAAAATTGTGTCCATGGGGGGATGTGGATGTGGCTCACTGGATAAAGCATTTATGGTATGAGTCTAAATTTCTAGTGCCCACATGAAAGCCAGGTGGGCCTCATGGCTGCCTGGAATCCTATTGCTTATAAGGTAGAGGCAGAGGAGCCCCAGAGCAAGTTGTCTAGCCAGACCATCTGAATTGGCACCTTCTGGGTAAGTGAGGTACTCTGCCTCAGTAAATACAGTAGAGAATGATCAAATAAGGCACCAGATTGATAACAACTCCTGGCTTCCATGTGCACATCATGTGAACACACATATGTGAACATACTTGCTCATTTACAGGGAAAAATAACTCAGTGATCAATACTGAGAATTATCATGAAGTTAAATTATTAAAAGGATGTCAGAAGTCTGAAGAACAGATGAGCTAAATGATGAAGCTGAAGAGAGAGGTCAGAAAATGACCTCTATGTACAAGAGAGTTGTAAATGTGATGCTATTTAAATCAGCAGGAGATATACACTCCAGTCAGAGGTGTTTATTAATCAAGAGCATGTATGAAAAGCGCATCTTCAATCTGTCATTCCTAGAGAAATCTTTGCTAGTGTGGAAGTCAAAATATAAATGTAACTTTTAACAATTTAGAGGAAAGTTGTAGAAAACCTGATAATAGTGGAGAGATTCCAACTGTGATGGTAAAATAAAGTGAAATTCTGTTTTACTAGACCTGCTTTCCACCCTTTTCCTAGATTAAATTTTATTGGAGGTTTTAGGACTCAAAAGAGCACTAAGACTCTAGAGACATACTTGATTTAGTGAAAAGAGTCCTTTCATTTCTGTACCTCTCCCCAGGAGAGCAGAAAGTTGGACAAACTTACACAGATGAGTAACTGAGGCACAGCAAGGAGATTTACCCATTATAGTATCCAAACTCAGCATAGCGCTATAGACCTCCTGTGTACACAGTGCTTCCTGTCTTTAAACAAATGAGATAAAGTGAGTCAAAATAATCCAACATGGTCTTAGAACCCTCCTCACATTGAAATATATAATAATGCCAATCACACACATACTTGGTTATATAGAAAAACTATTATTGTGTAGTCATTTGGGAAGCATGATGCTATATTTGAAAACTTATTTTTTTATTTAAAAACTGGTATCATTTTTACTACCAAAAGAAATATGTTGTAGATTTGGGATAAAATATGAATGTTAAACAATTTTAAATTTGTATTAGAGTCAGTATATGATGCTTCATGAGAGCACATATGATGAACATTTTAAGAAGAAAACTTCACAAAGCACGAGTGGTATTTATTATAATAAAAACAAGGCTCAAATTTGGCTTGGATTACAGGAGTTATAAACTGTCTTCCTTTTTTGGCATTTTTTCTTGCCTTTAATATGAAATGCACTCAATTTTACCACAAAGAGCTCCTACCAGTGAATAAGAATGCTTGTGCTGCAGGCCACATGAAACAACCCATAAGAATCCTGCATTGGTTTCCTCTGCAGATAGAATAAACAGTTTTCAGTGGGAGAGTGATATATGCATGAATATCATTCAGCCAGCAGTGGTGTAAAAAGTATTTTATACCAAATAATCAAATCAGAATTTGTTGTTTCTTCTCCAGTTCCTCTATTATACTGAATTAGAATATGCATATTAGAGAGTCTTATTTGTAATTTAGGCTGGGTTCTTTTACAGTGAAATCCCAACTTTATTGCTATTTACATCTCCATAAGTGCTTATAGCCTCAGTGCATAAGAGAACAGGAAAAAACCCACAAAATCTTTTTGTACAATGGCAAAAATATCAGGATGAGCATATTGTAAGGCCTTTTCATTTGCATTTTTATTTTAAACATTCTTTTTAGCACAAAAATATTCTGTTGCTTCTATTTTTAAACCTAACACAAACTAACATTTATACAAGCATTTGAAATATTCTAAGGTTTGAATTAAGAGATGATTGATATGTTATTTCATTTTCATGATGAGCTTAGATAAATATCTCATTATCTTATACTTCCAGGTGATAAAACACTATTGGAAGCAAGCAAGCTACAGAGGGAATTCCCTTAACTCACAGATGTAGTAAGAGATATGGATATGAATAAAGACTTCATTTAATGACGGTGATCATTTGTATAGAATATTCGAATATTCTTCATGCTGCAGTAATGTTTCTTTTATTACCCCTCAGGTATCCTCAGAACGTCTCATCTTAAAAAAGCACAGCTGTAGCTAATGTTCCCACTCCATGGCTCCTCAGCATCTCAGTTCCTCACTTTGCCTCTCAGACACTCTGTTACTGTCATTTTTAGTGCCTTTGCCCATCTAAAGAATCCCAGATGTCATCACAGGCCAAAGAAAAACTTCTTGTACATCTTGCAGTTAATCAAGCTCCGTAATTGTGTCTGAAACTGCCTGTTCTGATCAGGTTTGTTCTCAAAGGCATTGGTAATCAGCATTGCTGTGACATTAAAGCAGAAATACTTAATGATGAGAAATGGAAATGAGCAAGCTTCTAGCTTTCAGCACAGTCTTATTTTGAATAGTTTGCCAAAATATTGACTGTCTTCTGAAATCTCATGATCATTATGCAATGCTGCCTCATTTTCATAGCTTGAAATGTATTCTATAGGAGAAGAATGGTAATTTTTCCTTAGCCTACAAATGTTTTCAGTTGTAATGATCCCCTAAAGTAAATGATAGATCAATAATGATAAAGGAATATAATATAGACATATCTATACATGGGGACACCTGAAATACAGAAGCTATCAGTGCGTTTGAATTCTAGCCTAATAGAGAATCAAAAAAATACATTGTTTTCTTTTATTTTTGAGATTTGCAATATAATTTCATGATTTTACCCTTCCATTTCTTCACTCCAAACCTTCCCATAAACCTCTCCTTACTCTTTCAAATTCATGGCCCCTCTTCTCATTAATTATTGTTCCATGCATATTTGTATATGCATACACATCTATATTCCTAAATATAACCTGTTCAGTCTGTATGTTACTTGGATGTACGTTTTCAGGCATTATTTGGTATTGGAAAACCAACTGGTGTGCTCTTCCCTGGGGAAGACTATTTTTCTTGCTCTCAGCAATCCTTAGTTGCTCTTAGTTCTTTGTGTAGGGTTGAGGCCTCCTGCTTTTTCTGTAGTCCACCTGGCAGTTTGTTGTTGGCGTCCTTGTTCAATGAATGTTTAGGCAATCATGTTGTGAGGATTTACGGATATAGTTCCTGACATTCCTAGGAGACATAGTCTCACAGCAAACTGTCTGATCCTCTGCATTTTGTTTTTCTACCCTTATGGACAAATATGAATTGCCATGCTATTGTTTAACAGTTCGCTCTAAGATTGTGACATTTCATTGCAGAGACGTTCCTTAAGCAAGAGGTAAACAACTCAAAATAGCTTCAGGAAGTACCTGAAACTGACCAGATTTCACTAGCTCAACAGACCCCAGACCTCTCCCCCCTAACCCCAGTAAGCAATAAAAGCTTAGAGCACTCTTAGAGACTAGCCAAGTTACAAAGAAAACTCTTAGGCCAGACCAGATGCCTGGAAGAAGTACAAACCAGCCCAGCTGCCTAGAAGAGGTTTAGACCAACTGGGACAATGGGAAATGATACTCTCTAACC
>LZPO01029395.1:0-12006 GCA_001675575.1 Neotoma lepida
TGTGCTACCACTGCCTAACCTCTATGTTTAATCTAGTGGCTGTTCTGTTCTCTGACCCCAAATAAGTTTTATTAGGGTACACAATATTTTGGGGGACATAATATAATCACTACATAACCTCATTCTAATAAACACATTTTAATGATGTAATAAGAATATACAGTACATTTTATCCTCTATATACTGTAAATATAAACCATTAGTAGTTGCATGAAAGAGGTGGTTCAAACAAACTTTCTGCCCCATCTTTTTTTTCAAAGCACAGTTTGTACACATACATNATATTATAAGACTGACTNTCTGTCAACCCATCTATTGTCACATTGCATGTCATCAGACCACAAGCTACTTTAAAAGAGGAAGCACATTGATAGTGTATTTAATCTATCCTAGATAGTTTATACTGTCAACCTGACANGACCCAGAATCACCAGAGAGATTCTCCACTTTCTAATTATCTTTATCAGTTTGGTCTGTGGACATAGTTATGAAGGATTGTCTTGATTATTAATTAATGTAAGAGAACCCAGACCATTATAGGTGGTATTATACCCATACCATACCAATGGATCTTCAGNTGTATAAACAAGCTTGAATATGATTCTGAGCCAAGTCAACGTGCTATCCAGAAAAAAATGTAGCAACATCCCTCCTTAGTATTTGCCTCCAGATTCCTGCCTCGAGTTCCTGCCACAACTTTTCTTATTGATGGATTGTTGCAAGGAAGTGTAATCTAAATAAGCAGTTTCCCAAAATTATTTTTGTTCAGAATTTTTTATCACAGCAATAGGAAGGATGCTATAACATGATCTAATGGACTTAAAGNTATATGATAGATTGGACATTAATTAGTGAAATATTTGTGCATAAAGAAGCATATCATTTACCATGTGTGCATGTCTGTATTTGTCATTTGCATTTCTTAGCTCTTAACATGATACTGTTCAAGACAGATTGTATTTATTATTTTTAACAGTTTCTAATTTTTCACTAAAATTATCATGTAGTATTTTTATAATCAGCAAAGTGGATGTTTCAGGGGAATAATGCTATTGCTTTATCTTGAAAGCTTCTGGGGATTTTAATGAACAATATATTTCTGAATAGGAAGAAACAAGCCTTAAAACAATAGCAGAGATGCTCATTTTCCCTTTCCTTCTATGAGTGCAAGCGAAGCCACGAGGCAGATGAGACCTTACTTAGCAGGCTTTTTAGTATTCAGTGTGAAGCAATGAGAAAAGAGAATAGATATACTCTATGGTTTGAAGAACTAAGAGAAAAGACAGACAGAAAACAGATTTTCACAAATACAAATTATTCTTTGAAGACAAAGAGTGAAAGAAAAAGGTTTTTAGAGATGCTACCTCCCCTGGTCTCCCTCTGTGAAGGCAAGGTAATTCTTAGTTTCAAACAGATTCTCCCCTGAGGAGATAATAGAGTCATCTGGGGAAAATGGGAAACTAATGGAGATTCAGATTCAAGGAACTTTATTAGAAGTGCTTTCAAACTATGAAATCTTCAATTCACTGGTGAGCACAACAAATTTGCAGTTTACTTAAATAGAAACTATCATGCACTGTGAACTTGGATGTGGAGGGTAAGGTAAGTTTATGAAAGCAAAAACATTGCCTAGTGAGAATGAAGATATGGAAGACGTAANTAAATTGTGGGAGAGTGACAGATGTTGTCAGGCTTCCACTTGGTACAAGGTAAACAAAGAAGAAGGAGACAATAATAAATGTGAAGAATAAGATGTTAAATTGTTTTTTTTGTCCTCAGCAAATGGATACTCATCTGAAGCAATTTCATTCTTTTACTCACTTCTGATGTTTTTGGTTATAGAACTATTTCTTTATTTGGATTTATAGAAGATTGAGCAGCAGGGTGGTGAGAATTGAACACATTGTAATGCAATTGTTGAAAAATAGAAGCAGTTTACAAAGTAAAACAATTTAGCTTGTAAGAGGGGAAAATGTCTTTTGAAACTAATGTGACAAGAATGAAATTTGATGACTTTCTCTCTTCAATAAAGGGATTCGCAGATCAAATGAGTAGGATGGGCTAAACCACTAAAACCAGAGACCCAGGGAGATTAGGATCTCTTTAATTGGCTATTAAAGAGATGGAAGGGGATGAATTCGAATTCAAAGATTATTGAAACTTGAAGCATGGCATTGTGTGTCAAGGGCTGAATGGAAATTAAAGGCTGTTTTGGTTTTTTCTCTAGAAGAGATCAAGCATATCTGAGTGCACTCACGACTCAATGTTGAGATGGTCTACTGCCAGCATGGTGTAGTAGACAGAAGTTGGAATTAACATTCAGAAATAACATGATTGAAAATTCAAAATGAGTGTGATAGAGTACAGCTGAAATCTAAACACTTGGGATGGTGAGATACCACAGTTCAAGACATGTAAATTCTCTCTTGTGTGTCTTTGTCTCTGTGTGTCTTTCTCTCTGTCTGTCTCTGTCTCTATCTCTCCCTGTCTCTCTCTCTCTCTCCACTCTGACCACGCTTCCCATGACGATATTCTATTAAATCTCTGAGTTGTCTTGATCATAGTATCTCCTCACAGCAATAGAACTGTGACTAAGACAATATGTTATACACAAAAATTAAGACACACGTAACCACTTTTTGATTAATTTTATTACCAGTTTTAATTCATGTCTATCTAGTGTCTCTACACAAGAAAGAAGGAAGAAAAAAATCACTCAGTATATAATACAATTATAATCAAGGGCTTCTGCACTCCTGTAGCTTTGTCTTAAAAAATGTGTGTGGGACCCAGAATAGTACAATTCCTTTTTATTTTCTTATTTATTCAGTATGATACTTTCTCTTTCTTATCTCTCATCCGAAGCACTGCTTCAATATATTCCTCAATCTTTGGAAATATTTTATCCACTCAAATATTTTTCTATTTAAAAGAAAATAACCAAATGTAGAAATATTGTATAAATAAAAAAGTTCTAAGAAATAATATTTAAGTGGGTCTTATATACAGAAATTATTGTTCTTTATATACTTGTATTCTGTATAGTAATTATTTCCTTTTAACAAAAATACACTACTGTGAAATATAATTTGACAAGTGATTCTCTTTGTTATCACTGTCAGTTTCATTTTCCTGAATGTCTGTATATTCTTTCATGAAATGAAAACACAGCATGCCAACCTGCCTGCATATTAAATGCATAATTTCTTTACATTGGCTTTGTCCTGTCCTTTCCTGTACTCTACGAGTGAGCTATTTGGGGGTGACTTTATTTTTGGTTGAGTATCTTCTCTATGTGGTTTTTCCTGTGCTGCTTTCATAATTGTCTTTATTGATCTCAGTTCTGTCCACACGGTTTCATGGACGTTCCTGTGGTATCTACCCCAGGAAGGAATCTCCTGGTTTATCCCCAGTTTCTTGTTCCCCAAATCTCTATTTTCCTTGAGAACAAGGGTTTGATAGGTATCAGTCTCTGCTGGCAATTTAATTCAATGTTGACAGTGGGCCACAGAGTGTTAGGTAAAATCAGAGACTTAAGACTTCACTTGTCTTTTGTGTCTTCAGTTAGTACCAGATTCATTTTGGAGAACCCCATATAAAACCGCCAATAAGACCATATGCAACAGAGCTACCTGTTGTGGGTTCTCAACAGGGACCAGTTTTGTCCCTAGCAGAACATTGACCTAATATGGAAATACTCTTGGTTTTATAACTATGATAAAAAGGATTGCTGGTATCCACTATTGAGATAGAAAAAAATGACTTTACACGTTCTACACTACACAGAACACTCTCTACAGTAGGGGGAAAATATTCTAGTCCAAGGAGTCCACAGTGCCAGAATTTAAAAGCCCTGATCTACATAACAGATAGAATCAAGTTTATTTAATTATATTGTGTACAATATTTATCACTTTACTGCAAAGTAAAAGAATAATTTGAAGATTGAATTAGGAATTAAGTATCTTCATATTAGTAGAACATCACTTTCTCCTGAAGACTGGCCTGATGCTTGGTAGACAGGTGAGCATCCCAATGTGAGTATACACATAATGATGCTTAGATAGAACACAAGCTACTCTGGTGACCCTTCTGCATCTATTGTTTCATTTAATCTTGAAGACTGCTTCCAGAGATTGAAGCTTCAGTTACAATTGCTATGTGGCAAATTATACTGAACAACTTAAAGTCTTAAAAACAGCTGTTTTATTTGACTCACAGTTTGGAGTTTATAAATAGGGAAAGGTTTTATGTAGAGAAGGGCATCATTTTAAGTGGATCCTGTGATTGCAAGTTGCAATTCAACATTCAAGATGGTACATGCACTTGATTTGAGATTGGTACTGTCTATTGGGCCTAGGATACAACTATAGTGTTGATCAGAACACCTATATATTGCTTCTCCAGGATTACAGTCTCACATATGTTAGACTTCAAGACTGTGGTCACTGTCTGTTCAGTCAGTCATATCAAGAGGACCAGGACAACTGCTGCTGTCTTTTCTCAGCATATGAAATATTGAGTTCTTTTCAGAAGGGAGGAGCTTGCTTGGTCATTGAATGGAGTGCCAGTGAATTGGCTGACATATTTGCAAACCTTTTCAGAAGTACCATCAGTCATCCACATACAGAAAACTGATAGACCAGAAGACCAGAGCAAGACAGAGAAAATAAAGCCTACCTCCTTCTGGTTTAGCTGAGGGGTAGGCTCAGCTCAACTACAACCTGAGCCAAAGCTAATAGACACAAGTAAAGCAATAGTGTGTGTGCACTTGTCTTTCTTGTAGTCCTGGAATCACTTACCTCTTATGTTGATCTTACCACTATATTCTGATTACATTCTTGTGTCCTTCTCTGGCAGCAGTGTGACATTAAATTCCAGCTTACATAAGAATCACTCTGAAAAGGAAAATGCCTTTGGCTAGATCACTGCCCTTTCTGAGTTTATACTCTTTATGTAAGCTGGGACTATTCTATAGTCTAGTATTTCACATAGTGGAATACATTCCCTAACAGTGTTTCTTCAGGAAATGTATAGATCATGTAATTTAAGAGGGGTTTCATGAGAGAAATATTATTATGTTACTTTAAACAGAAAAATTATTCATATTTAAGACTAGGATTTGGGTGGTATTTCTCAAAATATGCTGGTACACTCTCTGCCTCAATCTGTACTTCACAGTGTAGTCATTGTAAAAATTTCCATTTATCACCTGACTATAGAATGCTTTCTTTTAAAGAATTTTTTAATAAATTACAATATATTAACTTGCATTAAAACATTGAGCTAAATATGTCTATGGTTGTCACTTCTCAGATAATAAGTCCTAGATTTGAAGCACAAATTTAATTTTCTGACACTGGAAAGGTCACTTCTTGATATTTCTTTCCTTTGTCTATAAATAGGGATAGTATATGACATTGTCCAGAATTTCATGAAAGAATTAGCTATAAGTATTCAAACACATTAAATTTGGGACATATAGAAATCAGGTGATACATATTATTGCTATCTTTTAAATTTGTAGTTAAAGTTCTGGTGAGGTTTTGTTTGAACTTTGTCTAACTACCTGGTAATAATTGAATCATAACTGACAGTAACTTTCTCCATCTCTTTCTCTGATTTACCATTAAGATGCAATTGCAGTGAGATTCACAGGACATTGGATACTTCAAATCAAGTTCTGTTAACATCCTGATTTTTAGTGGAATACTTAGGAAGATATAATTTGTTTCCTTACACATTGACTTCAGAGACATGATAACTTCAGAGAACCCATGAGTGAGAAAGACAGGAAGATCTTCCTGAGAGATAAAATGTGTTCACTTCTCCCTCAAGCTAATTCTACTTTCCCATTATGACAACAAAAGGAAGCCATAGAACAAAATTAAAAAGAAAGGGCTTCTACTTTATCAATAAGAGTGCATCTTTGATCAGCCCAAACATCATCTTGAGCATAACAAACATTGCATAATATTCACTCAAAAGAGAGTTAAGGGCATTTGAGAGCAGCAAAATTGGGTGATGGCATAAAGCCTTAGAAAGAAATGAAGCACTCCAAGATAGTCTCCTCTTTCTTCAAGCCTACATGTAAAGATATTTCATGTCCCTTAAAGGTCAGACAGATAGACGCATCCTAACACAGAGGCTCTAAGCCCTAAATATTACACTGAGAGTCTGGATGGGTAAGATCTGGGCTTTGAGGATTTCAGATGAGCAGGATTTGAGGAGACAAAAGCCAGAGAGAAGCCCAGAGATAATTCCACATTTTTCTGTATGCTATAGGAATTTTCAAGATCTTACATGGGTATAGAAAATAGACCAAGAATTCAAATTGTCTGAGGCTTCCAATCAAATGTCGCAAACCAATCAAATACCTCATGAGTCTCTCTGTGTGCACAGGGGCTGTGGTAAACCACCTACCTTCAGCTAAAGCAGATGAAACAGACCAGACTGCCCCAATTTAATCCTAAAATCATTCCAGTTTCTGATTGAGTCAACCAATCTGCCATGTGGTCTCAGCTCTGTCAGAGGAAATTAAATACTCTCTAGATAGAGACAACATCTTCAGAGTCTAACGATTTAATCTCTAATGTCAAGATGCAATTTAATTTTACTAATTCAGTAAAACCATTAAGCATGACAAGAGACAGGGGCAAATATCCAAATCCAATTATAACAAGAAAACAGCAAAAATGATAATAAAATAAAATAAATAAAAAGACAATATGAAAAATATAGATACAGAGTACTGGGTATGTTGAATGGAATTTTTAAAATAGCTAAGCAACATAGTCTGGAAAATATTTTTAAGACAAATAATTTTATGACAAAATCATTAAAACAGGGTTGATATGCATGAGAGGGATAGAAGGGGGTGGTGAGAGTAATCAGATGCATTGGCTACTCTGTGAAAATTTCGAAGAATAACGTAATTAAAGTCTTTTTAGAAAGAATTAAAATGGGGAAAGAGAGAAGAAATGCATGAGAGGCTTCCTGTCTGTGTCAGAGTCCGGTATTTCTGCCTAACATGCAGTAGGAAGAAAGATAGCAACAGACAAACATTGCCTTCAAATCAAGGTATATTTGCCCTAGAAAAAGACCATGTTCTAGGTAATGTTCTTCCACTAGGGGTCAGTGAAGGATGGAAGAGCTGAGTGTGGGGTGGGAAGTCCTGCACGACATCCTTATGCCGATTCCACACACAACCACGTCTCTTTGTTGTTCTGAAGATGTGTACTTTATTTTCATCGTGAGGTAGAATGTGTATTGCCACAAGCATTCAAATTGACAGGTCATGTCATCTCTTCATTTGGATCTACTTGATGAATGAATACTATTGGCTTCCACTGGTTTTCTTTCTGGCCAGGGCCCAACCTCCCATGATTTGTGCCCATCCTGCCCCAGGCAGCCTTTCCTCTCTCCCACATGCAAACAGAAATACCCTGTAGCCTAATTTGTCCAATGCTCTGCCTTGACATGAGTAATAGAAATAACAGCACTAATGCTGGGGATTTATTGAACTTACTGTGGAGCAGATGCATTGTATTGTAACACAGTGCCTGTACTTACTCCTCACAACAGCACAGTTATGGGAGAACTGCTTGTATTTTAAACTAACAATTAAGAAGTCTGATACTCAGTTCCTATGTTCACGCAACTGTGACATAGTAACAGAGAACAGTGTATAATGAGAGTTCTAGCTCACAGTGCCTCCTCTCATCTAAGTGCATTTTAGCTACAAACTTTTTAAAATTAATTCTAACATAATTACTCTGTGACAGTGCTCAAATTACATTTGAATGCAGACCACAGCATCCAGGTAGAAAATGTAAGGTTAGAAGGAAAAGTAAATTATATTTGATGTGGAAAAGAAGACATTTCTATAGCAGAAAATGTAAGCTCCTGGGAAATCAGTTCCAGAGCTGAAAGGCTGGTGCTAAAGAAGCGTTCTCTATGGGAGTCATGAGAGAAATCATGGCTTTGGGGATTAACATATCCACCAAACTGACTGCACAGATGCATTTGTATCTGGATGTGTTACAAGTTCCAAATACAGAGACAGAGGGCACAAGGATAATTCTCTAAAATAAGTAATATGTATGATTTTAAGAAGATTATAACAGTGTTTCACTTTCAATTACTTAAAAACTGTGCTGCACCCAGCTTCTATGGGCAAGGAAGCTTCTTTTGCAGTGATATTGATGACTGCAGACTCATAACTGAGAATCAGAAACATTGAAGGTTTCTGAGAAAACCTCCCCTCTCCCCAAAAGAAAAAAAAAATCCAGACAGAAAGCTATTGAAGAGAACTCTTAAAACTGTGAAAAAGATGCTGAAGTGTAGCTCTCCATGGTTGATGGTTTCTGGTAGGGGGTGGGGAAGGACTCAGTTTTCTTTAAGAGGCTGGCCACTGGGAGTTTGAACATGCTCTTGTGAGTATATGGGTGACATTAATTAGACTTAGTGGGGTTTTTTTGGGCATAAGGTGAGAAGGTGGACCTGGGAGGACAGGGGAGAAAATGTGATCGGGCTGCATAGTAATACATTTACAAATAATTAATAAAAATATCATGTTGGAAAAAAGTTGCATTGATATTGGTGACTTGTCAGAGCAGTAGAAAGAAACTAACACAACCACTTAGGACTTTGAAGAAGACCCAAATCCAGCCAAATGAAATTTGATTGTACAACTATTAGAAAGCTGTGTGTTGTTTTGAAAGAGATAAAACTCGTGATATTTGTTATTCAGTTGAATCTTATAGCAGAAATAAATTAAAACTTTATGGAAGTTTGTGAAGAATATTTTTTTTAAAAGCAATTTTTTTAAAGCAATCAGATTGTTAGTGAACCGAAAGGAGTTAAAGTCACAACAAACCTTCTGAGATACTATCTCAGTGTGGCAGGAAGGTTGACGTTATCAAAACACCAGAAATAATAAACTGAATGTAAGATATCTCTGCCTGCATCAGTATGGTGCCTTTTGTCCATAGATAGACTGATATGGAAACAGCTTAGGAATACAGATGCCTATGAAGCTCATACTGAACAGATTTCAGCTAGCTTCCAAAGTGGGCTTAGCCAAATAATGTTTTTCACTTGAGGAAAACACTTGCTGTAATTGATTTGTTTTCCTCTCAGAATTCAATCTGCACTTTATTTTGGCATCATTTTCAAATCCCTACAATATTAGGGTCACACAGTATAGAGCCTCTAAAGTTATTTAGAGGAGAGACACCGGCTTTCTCTCCAAGCCCCTTAATAGATACACTAGCTCGATTCATTGCTATATTCATAATGATTATCCATTTTTCTTATGAAATGAAAAGTTTTCCTTGTGTATGTGTTCTTAGTGTGTTCAGGAATATCTGGGCATGCTTGAGGAAGCCAGAGGTTGATGTCCAGTGTCTTCCTCTGTGATGTTTAATGTCAATTTGACAAAATCTGAACTGGCAGAAGAGACAAGCATGTGGACACTCCTGTGAGGGATTATATAACTTCTGGGCATGTCTACTGAGGGGTTATGTTGATTAGGCTAATTGAGGTAGAAAGGGCCTGGACTATATATAGGAGAAAGCTAGTAATCCCAGGCAAGACTTAATCCCAGTTTTCTGACTGCAGACAACAAATGACCAGCTGCCTCAATTTCCTACTGCCTTAACTTCCTTGGTGCAATAGACTGTACTCTTGATCTGTGAGCCAAAATAAATCCTTTCTACATTAAATTGCTTTTGTCATGGTTTTTTTTTATCACAGCTGTAGAAAAGGAATCAAAGGCACTCTGTCACTCCCCTAGGTTTTGTTACAGAGTATATAATTGAGCCTGAGCCTCTCAGATGCATCTAGATTGGCTAGCAAGCTAGTCCCTGGGATCTGCTTATCCAGCTCTCAAATCACAAGTGCTGTGCTATGCCCATCTATTTTATATGTGGAGGGATTCATGGTCACCATGCCTGTGTGGCCAGCGCTCTCCTGAATGAGCTATTACCTCAGCTGAAACATGCAAATGTTCTGAGTGTTTATTTGAACTGTTTTTAACACTGACATCTTCACAAATCTATACTTTAGTCCTAAGGTAGTCTATTGACCTTAATTCACTATGTTCTGCTAATGCTGTAAGGCTAGATGCTCATTTTATCTGCTTGCTTTAGAATATTCTAATTAACTTAAAATGATAAACTGTCCTTATGAATATCGGATCAGTTTGCTGTCACAAAGAGTAAAGAAGCTATTAAAATACCTTTTAGACACACAACTAATTTATAGCTTAATTTTAGCTCAATATCATAGATTAATTTTATATTCTTTTGTTCATCTTCTTTGATTCTACATGCCATCTTTATTAGCCTCAGTTTAGAAGCCTTCAAACCACCCCCCCTTATATGCTGGAACACTATTATAACACTGGTTACTTCTCTTTACAAGTAAGATGAAATTATTGTGTTATGCTATTTGTACTTGGATAACTTTTATAAATTTCACTCTTTTCTCATTTTGATTGCTTTCTATTTTCTTGTATGCTATTATAGACCCTTAGATTTTCTTTTCTCTTTAAATAATCCATATTTAAATTTTTAAGCAAATCACCTATTTACTAATGGTTTCACATTTTTTGAATAGATGTTCTTAAACTAGTCATACACTTTGTTCTGTAGCCATATTTATTTATCTACATTTATATTCTTACTTCCATTAGTCAAGTCTGTGTTTCCCCAAATACAACACTGTCTCAATTGCCAAAGGCTGGATATTCATTTCTTTAGCTAATGGTTTTATCTGTCCCTATAGCCTGCTTTGCCAGCTGCTAGGTTAGCCATACATACAAAAGAAATATTATCTTTAGAAAGCAGCTTTAGGACCATAACTGGGAGAGGCTGGTATACAATACAAATGCACGTACTCCCCTCCTGCTCTGGGGAGAATAAGGAGCAATATCTCAGAGCTCTGTGTGCTGAATTGTCTTCTAAACATTCCCCAGTAAGTGAATCTCCAACTTTCTATAATTATTGGCTTTTTCTGTCTTTAGCTCACTCTTTTCCTCTTCTGCTGGGGTGTTCTTTGCTCTTTATAATTGACTGTCACCAGATCTGTCAGACTCTTTCCCAGCAGCAGTCAGTACTCCTGTCAGGGAGACATGGATGGTGGCATGCAGCAGAATTGGCTAAGGCAATTTTTCCCTCAGTTTTGCGTTTTTATTCTTCACATTTGTTATAAGTTTATAATGTAATAACATATTGCTCATTGTTTCTTGTTTTTTAACTTTATGTCTGTGGAATTGTATACATGTGTTCTCTATATCTCTCCTTATTGTTAAGCCTTAAATTATTATTTAACCTTATACTTTTGAGATTTCCAGGAAGCTTTGGTATATTGTGGAGATTATCTTCATTCACATACAATATTTCACTGAAGCAATTTGCTACAGTGTGTTTGTGAGTCTGTTGATAAGAATGTGTAATACACTGACTTATTCTGTATTATTATAAAATACATTGCAAATAACATTTGTATACATATAGATGCAATAAAAATTAGTAAAAAAAAAAAGGGCCATGAATTTGAAGGGGATCAGGAAGGGATATGTGGGAAGATTTGAAGGGAGGAAAGGGAAGGGGAAAATATTGTAACGATATTATAGTCTAAAAAATAACATTAGAAGCATTTCCCCAGGTATCTACTAGATATTTAATTATATCTAACTGTTCACTTGGTGTGTAATATTGGACAGCTATGGTACAAGACTAGATTATTCCACAGTGACAAATTACTCCTTAACTCAGTCAATTGAATCAGCATATGTTTTGTTTCCATGTTCTTTCAATGGGTGTGTCTAAACTAAGGTGTCTGTGAGTCTTCTCTCTCTTTCTTTTTTAATTAAAAAGATTTTCCACTCCATTTAGATCCCCCTCTCCTCTCTTCTCCCGCCCCGCTAACTCTCCCCCCTCAACCCACCCCCACTCCCACCTCCTCCAAGACAAGGTCTCCCATGGAGAGTCTCCAGAGTCT
>LZPO01029398.1:0-11974 GCA_001675575.1 Neotoma lepida
AAGTAGAGGCAGCGTTGGTGAGTGGTGGCTTGCTCCTAATTCCTCTGATCTCTGTCAGATTTTCACCCTTATTTCTTGTTCCGCGTGTTTATTAATAAGACTGGTTAGAAGTTCTTCTCTAAACGGCATCACTCCCATAAAGAGCTCTTAGTTCATTTGTGAAGGGGCTGGAGAAGCCTCAGATGTTGTTAGACTTCCTGAAACAATGTGCGTGTGAGATGCAAGCCATTGTCCTTTGACGTCTCCTGTTTTCTTACCATAGCCCTGCCTAGGCACATCTTTCCTTACCATGCAAGCAGCACTTCATTTCTCCCCTCTTGGATGTCTTTCCATCCCACCCCTACCTTTTGAACAGGATTACATGAGTTTCCCTTCATCCTCTGGTCATCATGGAACACCCCACAACTGAAACAGATATCCTCCATAGCAGCGGCTAGGACTCCTCCCAACAGCTGGAGCAGTGTGTTTACAGTGAGATTTGGGGAAGACAAGATGTAATAGCATCCCCTGGAGAGAGGTGGCAGCAGTGAATGCTTTTCACTTCAAGGTACAGAGCTCAGGGATAAGAAATCCTCCAGGTGGAGGTCAGCAATCTGGAGAAAATTTTTGTTTCTCTTTACTTTCCAGTGCCAAAGATCAAATCCAGGGCCTCACACATGCTAGGCAAATAAACAATCGGCTATTGTCAAACCGTCAAGACAACTTTGAGAATGTCTGGTCTACAGTAACTTCACAGACACAATCTGCCTTCACCAGAGAAATGAGATTTGGGAAGTGTTTGCTGTAAGTGTAAGTCATGGGATGCAGGCATTGCACTGGAGGCACAGCACTCACTTCTCTGTGGCCTGTTATTATTATTATTATTATTATTATTATTATTATTATTATTATTATTAACATTAGGCTAATTCTTGTTTAGGGAGGGACACACTTTAGTGTGAGTATGAGAGAGTGTCCAGTACTCTAATACCCAGAAAGACTCATGGGAATGATCTGTTTCCTTTCAACATGCCAAGTGGACTAACAATATCACTTACTGTTTTGGGGCCAAATTAAGCTTTGGGTTTGTGGTCATTCATGGTCATATTCTTAGGGCCCAGTGAAAAACCTCTGAGGCCACATTTTCCCACTGACTTATGTAAATTAGTATGAAAATAGAGCTTGCCCTGTACTAGTCAGGAATCCAGTGTTTAAAAGCATGCAGACTGGGTTGAGCGTTGCTCAAGCACTTAGCACTGGCTGCTCTCTCAGAGAACCAGGGTTTGACTCCTAGCCTGGCCATGGTAGCTCACAATTATCTGTACCTCCAGTCCCAGATCTGATACCCTCTTCTGGGTACTGCACACATGTGGTGCACAGACATACAGGCACAAGCAAAACAATCACACACACACACACACACACACACACACACACACACACAAATAAATAAAATCTAAAAAAAAACTTGTGTATCTTTTTTTAAAGACATGTTCTCACTGTGTAGGCTTGCAATCCGAGGACTTGGGAGGCAGAGGCAGATAGTGAGTTTGAGGCCAGCCTGATCTACACAGAGAGTTCTAGTCTAGCCAAGGCTACATCAGAGAATCTGTCTTAAAAAAAAAGGCACATGTATCATTGATTACAGTGTTACACAGTGTTATTATCCCACAAATACTAAAGGACAATCAAGATAGACACCAGGTAGTCTCAACCTTAAACTTAACCAGTGTTCTTGTGGGTGACAGCCCAATTTACTTATTCATAAATCTGCATTGTTTCAATTATTTATGACTTTCTGCTCAAACTGGATGCTGTTTGTCTGGTCCTGTAATATCCAGCTGGGTCTCTGGCAGGACCCTGCTGTGTCCATGTGTGCAGCGTGCTCATTGGCAGGACACAGTTTGGCAGGGTGGCAGAGAAGTCACATTTTAACAGACGGCCCAGGCTGGGGGTGTCCTGTGGGCAGCATGAGAGGACCTGAGGTGGTGCCAGGAACCGCACAATGCCTGGAATGAGGCTCGATTCCTCAGCATGACTAGGCTGGACCTTCAGTTTCTCCTTCACTCTGCCTGTTGGTAAGGGGAACAGGTTGAAGGCCTTTCCCACTGTGTCGGCCTGTCCAAGGGAGGGGAAAAGAAGTGGCCTGCTGTTTCACAAGGGAAGTCAACCAGCAGGCCATTGGCTTTCTCCAAACTAATTACTGCCTGTTTGCTTCTGAGATGGCCCAATTCAACAGCCACCCTTTTACAATCTGAACACCACGGTCAGAACATCCAGGGCCAAGAGACCAGACCAAGCCATTATTAGTTCACAGAACTCCAATTCTTTATTCATCACAGCTTGCTCACAATGACATACAGGAAAATAGCACTAATGAAGAGTAAATATGCAGGCAGCAACCTTCGGGAGTTGGGAGTTGGGAGAGAAACGACTTCAAAACTGCAATAGGTACTTATGCTGGGTATCTGCTGATTCTTTTAGTTGGCACAAATGCCCTGCCTAGCCCCCCTAACTGCGTCAGCTTCACAGATGGAGTGATTTGGTTTTGTTTATAGGCAGGATTGCCCTACACTGGGGAAGAAAGACCAGCTTGAGTGAAAAGTCCACAGTGTTTGTGATTTTGTTTGTGTTTTTAATGCAACAACCAGCTCACAGTCTCCAAGTGGAAAAATATCCAGTAGCATCATGTGCTTGTACTACAGGCAAAAGCTTAAAATGAACATCATCACCCATGGCATCCACAAATAAGCCACCCGACACGTTAATTAATTCATTCCATCAAAATAACTGAAACAAGAGAAGTAAGCCCACTTCATGAAGAATGATATCAGGGCTCCTTGAACCCTTCGGCTTTGCTTTTGTGTTCAGCACTGGAAAAGGTTCAGCCTTTTGCTTCTACCCTGATTGAGCTCAGGTCTGTCTTCCCATCCATCCCTTTCTAAAACCCAAACACATTTGTAGCACATGGTGCACGAGAAGCAGAAGGAAGTGCTATGCTTGGTGGTTTTCCTTAGCCTGGCTTTGTGGTTTCTAGGCAGGAAGCAGGTTAGGGGCAGACAAATGTGGAGGTTCACATGGAGACACACTACCTGTGATCTAGGTGTGGTCTTGGTCAAGCTCAGAGATTACGAAGTCATCTAGGTCATTAGGCAATGGTGGATTTCTAGCGCCATAGACTGTCTACTGAGCTCATTTTTCTGTTGGAATGTAAAGGGCAGGGACTAGAGTTCCACATGGGGAGCTTCAAAAAGAACAGACCTAGCAANTTCATTTGAGTGGAAAGACACAACATCAAAAGCCTGTTACAGGACATGTAAGATTATGAAATAACTTGCATAATGCAATACTTGTATTTTTTAACAAAAATGTAAATATTTACAAAATAAGATCCAAGGTACTTTTTTAAACATCAAGCAAAACATTCTGCAAAGAGACCGCATTGATTTTATTTTATTTTTGATTCTGTTTTTTTGTTTTGTTTTGTTTTTAATAATGAGTTCTTTTTAAACCATGTCATACATTTCCCATACTGATATCTCATGATCCATTATAATATAGGCAGGGGGATTTACTATGGGAGGGGCGTGCCATACCCGCCATTGCTTCAGCCAGACAGTTCAACCTGGAGCTCCTTGTTCCTGCGCACCTCCGCAGCATGCCTCTCCTAGAGAACATCAAAGGCAGAGAGGTCAGTCCATGTGGTCCAGAGAACTAGGAGAGCCACCCTAGCCTTTGCTGGACATGTTTGGTTAGAAATAATGCAGTGTGGTATCTACCTAAAGAGGAATTCCTAAAGGGATTGTCTTCACTTCACAAGGAAAATGTGGGCCCAAGAAATGTTATAGTAGGGAAGAATACAAGTATCTTTATTATCCTATACAAGCCCTCCTCATGAAACACCCTCCCTTGTTGGTGATCAAACCCTGGAACCAAGTGCTTTGTAAATGATAGGCAAGCCTTTTACTGAAGAACTATACCCGAATCCTGGACTTCTCATACTAACAACATCAACAACAGCAACAACAACCACAATAAAACATTGTTCTGTGTTTAAATTATGATCAAAAGGTCAAATGATTAATAAGAAAATCTGGAATATATTGACTTCTGTATAAATTCTGAGACTGGCAATAAAATATAACATTGTTGGTTTCCCCATCATCTTAATTCTTTAGGTCCCTTTTCGGACTATTTTAAGGAGTTTGTGCTTGCCCACAGGTGCTTTGGAAAACTGAGATCCAGAGAGAAGACTTTGGTACCACTTCCTAAAACCTTGTTTGTGGAAAGCACTTCCAAACTCGAGCTGAGCAATGTTTCCAGGGCTGCCCTGTACTCTCTGGCACACACTGGCCAAGTCAGTCCAGGCCAATCATCTTTTCACGACACTTCGAATGTCTGGGGTTCCTAGCATTGCATCACCACTGGTTAAGACTGTAAGCATATGCTCTAAGGCCTGTCACAGTCATCCTTTCCTCATAAAGGCTTTTCATGAGACCAAAAGCCAACACAATTGCACCGTGCATATGAACACTTGCATAAATAAAATCTTCCCTTTTATGGGGCAATCACATTAATGAAGGCTTTTAAGGGCCTGCCTTAAAACCTTCTTTTAGAGTTCAAAAAAGACATAGCAAGTGAGGAAAAACTAATATCTGAAGGCGACGGAATGAATCTGCTCACATCATACTTTGTTGTCTCTTTATTCTTCTGCTGTTCTCCTAATTTTCTTGGCCTAATTGTCTATAATTTCTTAGCTCTAATTCTCTGTTCTCATCTTCCTGCTTCTTCTCATCTTGCCTAATAATTCCTCCTTCACAGGAGGCATGAAGCAATAGAAAAAGTTACCCCTCATTGGTCAAAAGCACATTCCTAGGGTAAGTGATAAGGAGCCGAGTGTGTACCATGGCAACACACATTTTCAAGGTTTCAGGAGTAAGAAGGAGAGCCATAGTGCCCAAGTGAGACAAACTTTGAGGCATAGGTCTATTGTCAGCAGACTTAGCAAGTGAAGAATCAGCTTGCTTTTCTTAGGGTGCTTTGTGTTAGTAATCGTGGTAGACACCTGTGACTCTGACCTTGTGTAAAGTTTTAAACTTATGATCTATTTACAAAGGCCTTTAGTCAAGTTTGCACTTGCTCTGAGGTAAATATGATCTAAATGTGTATAGTTTGTGTTAGATTGAAATGAGATTGTTATTTTTATTAGTCTGCGTAAAAGGAACAAAGCAGGCTTTAAATGTCTACAGTCCACATGGGACAATAGATCTGGCTATGATGCATCTCCTAATATATTTTCTATATATCAAAATTGTACAGCTAATGAAAAGTCATCTTCCTGACCATCCCCGGATATATGTATGCCCATAAGATTGAGATATAATCATATTACATATACACATTTCATGAAAATGCATGGTTATGGGGAGATATCATAGCTGTTTTTGCACAAGAAATTACAGATGAAACCATTAGTATTCAGAGTCAATGGTCTGCAAGCCTTGCTTGAACAGGGTACCCCATCTGAGAAACATTCCTCTGGTGGGTTGACATCTGATTTATCAATTGCTATAAGCTATATTTGCATCCTGGCCCACAATAGCTTGTGACTATGGCTCCTGACAAGAAAAATTCATTTCCTTGGCTGTGTTTGGCTGTAAGGTCTTGATGGTGTCATTTTATAGCAAGGCACATTGCATGAGGTTGGTGGATATTTATTTGCATAAGTAACCCCACTATTAAAAGCACTAGTCTTGGGCTGGGAAGTGAACTTTCTAAGGAGGGACCTGATGGAGAAAAGGTAGATGTAGAGTTTTTTAGTTTGTGCTTCTACAATGGATGACTGTAGGCATGTAGTTCTTCATAGAGGTGCCAGATGGCTGTTGAATTGAACTTTGAAATGGTAATTGTTAGTAATATTATTTATTTTCTATTTAGAACATTTTAAAATTGCCTTTCTCCTCATATAGTTTCTTGGATTCATTCCCAATTATTTTATTATTAAACTCTATTAATGTTAAGTGTCTGTGCTTACAGGGTTCTTTATACTATAACATTGAGCACGTATTTGTCACCTCATGTGCATCACAACTGCATCCATATAGATTTTGTTTAGATTAATTTCCTTAATCTTCAAAATATTGTGGTAGAGATTCTATTAGTCCCATTTTACAGGGAAGAAACCAAGGCACAGGAAGGCTGAGTAACATTTCCAAGTTTATATAACTAGCAGGTGGTTAGATTCATCATTAGTTATATATAAATGTGACATGTTTTTTTTCCCCCTCAAGTTTAGGCTGCAGGAGTGGGAAAAGTGTCACATACCCTGTACTTCCTCAAAAGTTAAAAATTGGTAGAAGCAGAAAGTTGACTCTAGACAAAGATTTTCAAAGTAATGTAATCTAATTGGTTTAAATGAGCCCTTTATATACATTGAAAAAGCACGAAGAGAAGGAAAGAAAGCACAGGCAGAGAAATCAAGTTGTTTGCCAATGTGGGAAAATCAGTTCAGATATAGTAGATTCCTCTTCTGTTCAGTTATTATGAGGCAAAGCTGTAGCAGTGTCTTTTTTCATGTAGATAAGGACTCATTAGTAAAAGCTGAGCTCTCATGAAAACTCAGAAGATGCCGAGACCTTTCTTGTGCTGGAAGACAACAGAGCTTCCAGTGTGAAACGCAATTGCACAGAGTAAACACTAGAATTAGCATTATTAGTTTGCTTTGGATTTTACTTCTTACTCAAGTCAGTAAAGCAACGGGTTTGCTGAAGGAAATCAAAGACTTAATTTGAGTTCAAAATAACTTTAAAAGGAAATTTAGATAATTCTTCTGAGTTTCTAAGAAAATATTTTCAAGAATTTTAGTTGACCTGCTATTTGGGAACTTTATACCAAATTATGAGATGCATACTTCTGATGTGTTGATGTGATTTTTAAATGAAAATGTTGGAGAAGCCTGCACAGGCAGTGATGTCATCAGCCTGTGGTCCTGATCAACAACCAGAAAACTACAGTTGGGAGCTCCTAAGGCAACTGTGAGGCTCTGCCTATCTATGAAGTTCACTAAGGATGTTGTCTATGAAGTTCACTCAGGACATTGTCTATGGAGTTTATTAAGGATGTTGTCTATGAAGTTCACCAAGGATGTTGTCTATGGAGTTCACTCAGGATGTTATCTATGGAGTTCACACAGGATGTTATCTATGGAGTTCACTAGAGATGTTGCTTATGGAATTCAGTAAGGACTTTCTTCTTTAGTAATATCTACTTTGTTATGAATTTCATACTTACTTTGCTAGGTGCACTTAGGGGTCCTGGACAGGCTAGGCCCAAGCACATCTAAATTTACAAAATATTTTCTCTGCAATTCCCCCTCCCTCAACTCCTCCTCAAGGGAAGTGTAGTAGTATTTTGGCACTGTAAACATTACTTTTAAATGAAGACATGTATGAAAGGTGGCTTTAAGAAAACTTTTGGTTCTCTGAGAAATGTGACTTAGAGATTTCTTATTGGAAGCCAAGAAATGTGAGGCCATTTCTTTCCCTTCCTTATCTCTTAATGCCTCTTTAATGTCTGTAAGTATCAAATATAATAAGAACTAGATGACCTCAGATAATAATTCTCTGAAATTCCATTATCTAAGCTTATTTAAATGCAAGATGATGTCAGCATAATCAGGTTCCTTTCTTTTTATTAATGGTTATGAGCCTGTGGCATAAAAGATAGATCAGAAATAAGCTGAGAGAGCTCATAAAAGTCCTATTGTCATAAATCAAGATGATGGTGGTCATGGGATCAAGGGTAGTCATGGAGATCACTTCTAATGCTTCTGTTGAGACTGTTTATGATGCAGTATTCAATGACCAATAAAGAGTAATAACTTCAGCTGAGAACACAGTTTGGTCTGGGGAAGGCTTGCATTCATTCCTCCACTCTTGCTTTGTAATCTTGGCCAAATGTAGTAGACTTTCTAAGGAACAGGTTCTTTAGATGTGGAATGAAATAACAATATTTCTTGGTACCATTGCTGTTGGATTAAATGTGATCATACATGCAAAAGTGCCTGGCCTATATTGAGTAACCAATAATGGCTGGTTACAATCCCTTCCCCTTCATCATTTAATCATCAGTCATATTCAGTAGTTAATTGGTCACACCAATGGCACTTGTGAATCAGAACAACAAGAAAATGAATACAAGTCAGATGAGAAGAATGTAAGGGAACAATATATGTGACTTGATAAGGATTGAGATCTACACTTATACATCATCAAAATTACCTCATAGGAAAAAGAATCACAAAATCTTATTTGCTTAAGAAAAAAAATTTTTTTTACTTTAAGCTATAGCACGTTTTGTACTGCTGTTGTCACTAAAATAATGGTTACAAATGCGTCTACTTGTTGCTGGTTGGATAATTAGTTGTAAAATTGCTAACTGTGCAGAGATCATGTCTCTTTCTTCTTAAGTTCTACACTTCTAGTTGGTGAAGGTAAACCTGGTTGTGTGAGTCCTGCTGGAAACTCCTTTTGAGTTTTGTTTTGTTGTAATAAGGCAGGCTGGCAGGTGGGATGGGTGGAAGGTTCTGAAGGTAGCTCAGGTGTGCAGTAGAGCAGGGAGGGACCCATCAGTCTAGGAAGAAAGCATCTCTTTAATTATTCATGCTGGGCAAGAGAGAGTGTTCTCCCTAGTATGGAAATGTTGGTATGGGTTGATTTCTACTGACAACAGATAATTGGCAATTCTCTCTTATTATTTATTTATTCATATTTATTGTTTATTTTTTAAGACAAGGTCTCATTTATTATGCAGCCCAGTCTAACTTCAAATACATGGTCCTCCTGCTCAGTCTCCCAAGTGCTGGGATTATAAATGAAGTCTACCATGCCTGGCTGGTGAATATCTTTTTCTATCATTTTCCCTTCCAGGCTTCTGAGCACACAGTAGAGACCCTGTAAAGGCTTGCTGAGTGATAAACTTTTTAATATGTAATCCCTGAAGTAATCACCTCTCCAGATGTCAAGTTTCAGAAAAGCATCTGTTACAGGGGCGGTTCCATACACTCTCAGCATTACACAACTGTTACCTTTTTGACTCCACTTAACCAAAAGGCTATATATAGGTCACAGCAAATTTGCTTTGTCCTATTTTAGGACAAAGTTTAGTGCTCACAGACACAGACACACAGAAGATGACTCTTTTTACACCATCTCTAATTCATTTAAAATACAGCACATAGAAGGAGATTTGGTACTTCTTAGGAGGTCTTCCCATTTCACTGAGGAGAAAAGATGCTGGCTGTCAGTGGCCAAAGATTCCATATGATTTGAAAAGTATCCATATAGCTATGGAATGCCAAAGAAAACCTGGTCCTAGCAATGACCTTTGCTGCCCTGTATGATGTGGGCTAGAGTAGAATCCTGTCAGTTGAAATTTAAATCAGAATAGGTTATAGAGTAGTTCTCAAACCTGGGTATGTGCTGAACAGTGCAGAGTTTTCAGAAACAAATGCGGATGGCTGGTGTGGTAGTTTGAATGAGAATGGCCCCATAGGCTCACGAGTTTGAATACTTTGTCCCCAGTTGGTGGAACTGTATGGTAATGTTAGGAGGTGTGGCCTTGTTGGAGGAACTGTGTCACTGGGGGTGGACTGTGGGTTTTCAAAAGTCCATGTCATTCCCCTATGTCACTCTCTTTACCTTGTGCTCATGGATCTGGATGTAATTCTCAAGACACTGCTTCAGTGCCAAATCTGCCTGCCCGCTGCCATGCTCCCCAACATGATGGTCATGGAGTTATGGACTCTAACCGTTTGGAACATGAGTCCAAAATTAACTTTCTTTTATAAGTTGTCTTGGTCATGGTGTTTCATCATGATGATAGAAAAATACCTAAGATGGCTAGGTGTCTCCTGGGGTGCTGTAGCTTGATCCCATGAATTAAAAACCCTTCACAGGCTGGATATTTTCAGGGAAATTTCAGGCAGAAATGCATGTGTGTATGTAAGGGGGCAAGGTCCAACTAGGAGAAAAAGGGGCAGAGGATGGGAAAAGATAAAAATACAGAGAGCCAGGTGGTAGTGGTGGCGCACGCCTTTTATCCCAGCACCGGGGAGGCAGAAACAGGTGGATCTCTGTGAGTTTGAGGCCAGCCTGGTCTATAGAGCCAGTCTCAGGATAGCCAGAGTGGTTACACAGAGAAACCCAGTCTCAAAAGACCAAAACCCAAGACCCCCCCAAAACAAACAAACAAACAAAAAACCAAAAACCCCAAACAAACAAAAATCCCCCAAACCAAAAACCAAACCAACCAAACAGCAATAACAAAACCACACAGAAAAAATTATTTGCTTGTTAAAAGCAACACTTGTAGAAATGCTAGTTGAAGTATGTAAATTTTATGAACTAGTTTACAAATAAAATCAAGGGGGAGAAGCTGTAGGTTTGCATGCATGTTATTTCAAAACCAACGGTGCTCCTGGATTTCGAGTGATGCAGACTTCGATATGCATTCTGAGGGTGAGGTTGAGTTAGAGAGTGAGGCCAGCATATTGCATCCTTGGTAACTGCACTGGAATTTTTTAGGGCCTAAGATGTGATGAGAAGGCTGATAAGTTGTTCTGGACTGAACACATGGCCCTCTGCTCTCTGTGGTACTACTGCTGGTAGGGTAAGCAAGGAGCTCCTCTGAAGAGAAGGGTAAACCAAGGAAAATGTGACTGGTTCAAGATCAGGAAAATAGAGACAATGAAGGGAACTTTGCTGTCCTGGATCTCAGTAAAGCACGTGGTTAGGTGCCACCACATGTGACCTGTGGCGAGCCAAAGTCTGACTTGAGACATTGGGAGAAACAGGGTGCTGCTCTGAGGGGCATGGACACAACTGCTTATAAATTTAGAAAAGTTGATCTGAAGTTGGCCCTCTTGGCTTCTGCCCAAATCTCTAGGACTTGTTCACACATCTTGCAGAGACCCGGCATCTTACTACAGCGCCCACATCCTTCCCCAGGCAGCATTCTCAAAAATCCATGAAGAGCACAGCTGACTAAAAAGACCTCTGGGAAATAATATTTTTAAAATACTTAGCTGGGTACAGTGGCACATGTCTGCAATTTGAGTTCAGAGTCTGAGGCAGGAGGATTATGAGTTTGAGTGTAAACTCTCAGTGCTTGGAGAACAATGACAGTACCTCTCTGCATTTTCAGGGCCTGACATAATGTAGTTGTGAGAATGGGCCGGAGGGTGAGAGGTATAGATGCATCTTCCTCAGGATTGCTATTTTTCAAGCTTAATCCAGTTTCTGGAAATTGTCAAAGCAAAGCTGTTCATAGCTACATTGTTTATTTTTTCAAAGGCAAGCTTTTGGGAGATGGAGAGTGTGTGTGTGTGTGTGTGTGTGTGTGTGTGTGTGTGTGTTTACACGTGGGCAGGGGGATATGGAGAAAGGCCTGAGGACACCAGAACATGATGAAATAGTTCCTCTGCTGTGCTTCCATGTTCCAGGCTTCCTTATAGATTTTCTTACATGAAGAGAATGGACTTATGACAAATATTTATTTTGTATTAAATGTATATATTATTTTAATGAAATATTATTTGTTAATTTTATATTAACATTAAGTATTATAGCACTAATATAATAAGCTAAATATTAAATATGTACAACTTGGTATTTTTCCAACACATTGGTTTGTACTAAGTCATACACATTTAAGACCAGCCTTCCTAAGTCCACTATCCAGTGGAACATTTGACAAGGGCTCCAGTGCTGATGGAGAATTCCCTTTCTCCATCCGAGGGTTAGGTCACAGAGTCAAACTACATGATGAGAGCAGCCTAAGGCTGATTGTCTTGCCTTGTTCCCAGCATGCACACTCCCCAGCTGTGCTGCAAAGGCATGTCCCCAGCTGTGCTGCACAGGCATGTCCCCAGCTGTGCTGCACAGGCTTGCCCCCCAGCTGTGCTGCACCAGCATGTCCCCCAGCTGTGCTGCACAGG
>LZPO01029399.1:0-11963 GCA_001675575.1 Neotoma lepida
AAAAAAAAGTGACCACAAACCCTAATTTTAACCTGTATGTAAAGCAGGCTGCAAAAGAATTTATTTGACATATATTTCATAACTGCCTTCAAAAACATCCTTCATAATTCTTTAGAATAAATAGTTATAATTCATGGCACAAACAAGGTTTGAAACAGTAATTAATACATGAAAATTTTCTCTTCAAATCAACTACTAATTGTATTAATATAATGAGCCTAGGAATAGGTTTCTATGTGATGCTGTAGGTGACCATGGTAATCTCTGTTGAGAGCTACTTAATGACACTGTCTGTGTGGCTACAGTCCTTAAGGCTCAGGGTGATGATTTTGTAAAAAAGAAGTAGAAAGATGCTCTATATTCTCACAACCAGTCCCAAGCTTTAAGAAGACCACTCTTGCAGGAAGCTCTCTGCTGTAAGACAGCTTAGCAAAGCTATCTCTAAAAAAACAAACAATAACCTTATATGTCCAAAAATAAATATAAAAGAATTGAAATAGAGACTTAAATTCCACATATGGTGCAGCCAAGGACAATAGTAATAGGCTGTATATTTTGGAAGTCTCTTGGACAGTCCTGGGACAGAGGGCTTATGTTTGGCATTGATGTTTTTGTTAGGTGATGATTGGCTTCAGAAACAGGGTCTTCAGACTTGTGAGCTGGAACTGACCTGAATGCCTCCTCCCTGAGGACTAGCTTGCATGGTACCTTTTTGAGGGAGGAAAACAATAGTCCTGCTAAGCCTTGACTATTGTGAACCTCACTAATGACTAGCATGACATGATAACCCTAAGGGTGACATAGTAACATGGCTACCTTGGCAGTAACCAAGAGCTTTCCAATTGGATATAAGATCCACTCAACAACTTAGCTAACTTCTCAGTGCTAGTGAAATCATGGGTATTGGAAGAGAACCTACAACCACTACTTTATTAAACCAGTATAATCTCTAACAAAGATATAAACATTTGTCCTTATACTCACAGGTAAGCACAGTTTCCACCCCTCATCAAGGACATTTCTCTTTTCGACAGAGATCACTACAAAAAAACTACAGCCAATCAAATTGAAGAGCTGTGGAGTCCAGTCCCAATGGGTGTACCTACAAAACACTCCCACACCTAACACTCAGACAATATTGAGGAAGAGGGGGTGGGAGGACTGTAAGATTGGGAAGTTTGTTGTGAGATTGTGATTACTAGAAATGTCAGAAGCCACACCTATAAAGTGTCACTAACATGACTGCCAAAACATGAACTGAACATGGCCGACACCAATAAACATGCCAAAGCAGATTACAAAAAGCCCAAGAAGCCTCAACCTTACACAAATAACTATAGGCAACTGAGAAATGCCGAGAGCAGAAAGAACACACAAATGCTTTCTGATACCAAATGGTCAACCTTTAAAACAAGCATACAAGGAACATTATACATGTCAAGCAAGTTATATTTAGGAAACTATGCAGTAACAATTAATGAAGAAAAAAAAAGGCCATTAATTTGAAGGAGAGAAAGAAGTGTTATAAGGGAGGCTTTTGAGGGAGGAAAGGGGAAAAAGGTAATGTAATTAAATTATAATCTCAGAAATAAAATGTTAAAAAATTAAAAATAAAAAAGAATAGTAATGCATAGTGGTACATGTTTAAAGGAAAACAGCCCAATCCAAAGAATTATAAATAAATCTAAAACAATGCATGCTTGTGCTTTATCTTGTCAGTCTGTGGTATTGATTATATGCTTTAGAGGCACAATTACTGAGAAAACATGCGTATGTATGTACGTATGTATGTATGTATGTATTTGCCCTACACTGCACTATCATCTTAGTAGCCTGAGAAGTTTTTTCCTTACTCCTGTGATATCAAGAGAAGACAGCAAGTATTCAGCACAGACATGTTACTGTTTAGACTAATTTTTGGCACAGGCTATGGCATTGTATTAATTGTTTTTTGTTCACAATATTCTTCAATAGAATCTAGACCAATGGTTCACCACATTTCACAAACCCCTAACAGGATAGCTAAGCTACTGGAAACTTGCACAATAATATACATAAAATGCATTATATACTGCTAGCAAGAATGCCATTCTGCTTTTCAAACAAACAAAAATGCTAAAAATGCTATTAAAATTAGTAAACACAACTCTTAGTGTCTTTTAATCATGCTTTCTCAATCATCAAACATTTAAATCATCAAAATATTATGAGTTTATAACAATGCTTTGTATTTGAATGAGTTCGGAATACTCAAAACGTGGAATTCACTGCACTATTACATAACTCTTCTCTGAGGGATAGTGATTCACTTTAAACACATTAGCCAAACCAAATGTGCTACACTTTAATAATTATAATAGGATTATCAATTTTAAAAAGCCAGCCACTTTACTTCATCAATGAACTGTAGCAATTTTAGAAGAGTAAGAAAGCTTATCAGTTCAAGACACTTTAAGACAAGGCCAGTGCTTATAAAATTAATTTTTAATGATTTCTCCACCATCTGGGAGATTCTCATTATATGCAATAAAAACCAACCTAATAGTGCTTTAAAATCCCCTATTTTACTCAATCACAAAAGTCTAATAATTTTATGGTCATCGTCTATTAATACAAATTTACATATTTGGATAAAATTATATAAAATGCTTTGAAAATTCACAGATTTATGCTATTTATAAAATAATGTTTTGGAAAAGCTCTCCCACTTCAAACAAATAAACTCCAAACGGCAACTGGGGAAGTTAGAGAACACAAAGTCACTGTCAGTTTTCTAAAAGGTTGGTCTATTTTGGAGGGACTAATACCTCCAAGGGAGTTTTTCATGGCAAATGTTAAATGCATAATTTTCCAAAGTCACTTTGCAAATTTTCTGTAACTCCTAATTTGCTTTTCACAATGCTAAAATAAAATTAGTTGATGTTTATAAGCCAAGACATTAATCTCCAGGACTATTTTCTTCATCACTTTGTACTTCCAATTTAAATATTAGTTTTTCCTATTGGGAGATGCCATAGTTAGGGTTTCTATTGCTGTGATGAAACAACATAACCAATGTGCCTTGGAGAGGAATGGGTTTATCTGACTCGCATAGCTTGAGTCACACTGAGGGAAGCTAAGACAAGAACTCAAACTGGGCGGAAACCTAGAGGCGGAGCTGATCCCAATCCTTGGAGGGGTGCTGTGTACTGCCTTGTCCTTCGCAGCTTCCTCAGCCTGCTTTTTTACACCGCCCCAGGGAGAGCACCACTCCCAAGGGGATGGACCCTCCCCTATCAATCACTAATTAAAAAACAATGTTCTACAGGCTTGTCTGCTTACAGCCCCATCTTCTGGAAGCATTTTCTCAACAGAGGTTCCTTCCTCTTAATGACTCTAGCTTGTGTCAAGGTGACATAGTACTATCCAGCACAGGAGTTAAATTTCTCCAGTAATCATTACAAAGTCCTGATAACATGAAGTGGGATATCTATTAATTTTTAGTTTTAGAGAATTCCACCTCAAAACTCTCCTAAAATGTGTTGATAGGCAAAGTGGTGCTGACAAAATCATCTAGTTTTTCACAATTTTCACAAAAAATTTCCCCACCAGGTGCTTTCAGTTTGTGTATAATATTCTTGATACTTTTGGTAAATAATAAATACTCTTTTATCAAATTAGTCTTCTACTCTTACAATTGTTTATGTGTTGGGTCTATCTAAAATTTTCAAGTCGTTTATTGTCCTGATCAATTAGGAGTGCAAGAATGTATTTCAATAATGAAAGGAGAATACTGGCGTGTTTTTTTTCTGAGTCCCTCTCAATGCAAAATAGTTGTTGGCAATGTCATGTACATGAACTGAGGATTCAGTTTGGAGTATGGGGTAGTTATCAAAGCTTAAAAACAAAGAAAACAGTGTGAGGCATGCCCTGACATTTATGAAAATTGACAAGATCCTCACAAAGTTCCTTTTAATTCTATGATTCTTAGTTAAATGACAACACAGCTCTAAAGAGAGTCATTGGCATTGCTTTCATGAAGGCTAGGCTGCCTACAGGTATGTTCCCAGGAGATTTCACACCTGCTATCTATCAGCCAGGGACTGATAGTCCCTATTGATATTTTTAACAATTAAGAGTAAACTATAGCAGACTTTCTAGACTCTCTTTTCCAAATAAGCCCCATACTAGTGTGAGGGACTGGACAGGACAGAGGCCTCCAGGGTACTGTGGGTGGGAAAAAGGAGCACTGAGCTTTTGGTCCCTGCCAAGATCATGCTTGGCAAGGCCAACAATGACCTGAATCCAGAGCTCTGATAGGCCTGGAACTTGACAGTTCCCGTGTTTATCTGTGACCAAATGTTCCAGACCCTGAGACATGAAATGCTTTGCTTACTGTTTGTAACATGTGCCTTGCAAAAGGGGAAACTAGAGCTGCTCTGAGCTCCCTGTAATCCTGCTGTCAGGTTCTCCTTACCAGCTTGTTTGAGGGGTTATAAGGAGCTGTGGTACTAATTAACTTGCTGGCTTGAGTCATCAGTCCTCACAGCCCTCCTGACCCCAGCTTCTGACTGTTTCTTTTCTTATCCCCAGTCCTCCTCCTTGGAGTCCCAGCATGAACCCAGGAATAACTTCGGGTCTGGCTCATACTAGCATATTTTAGGAAGGGAGTCCTAACAAGTCAAGAAACAATGTTCCCTCACAAAGAAAAAATAATGCAGACTTTTACTGCGACCAGTGGTTGACCCTCTTTTCCAGGCACAAGCATTTCCATTCTGGTGTTCCTGTTGTTCAACACACATTACAGGATGCTGGGCAGAACCCTTAAGAGGCAGCCTCTGCCTTTATGGAAACTGCAATCTGGTGCATGGCTGCTATAAACAACTATGAGCCAACTGTGTCATACAGATCAGATTGTTTAGTCCCAATCAAGGTTGGAGAGGCAGAAGAGTCTCTTCAGACAGGCTGGCCAGTAATGAAACTGTCTGTCGCCTTTCTGGCTGTGGTATCATTTTTTCTTTGTGACAGCTGTAACCTGTGTTTTCCTCTGAAAAGTGTGTGTCCTGCCACACACCTCTCCTCCCACACAGCTAGGCCTGGAGAGGAAAGCAGAGCAATGTGCTTCTGTGATTGCAGGATGGCCACTGTTCAGGGACTCCACTTGTTCTCTGGAGTGCAGCAAATAAGATACTCAAGGGGCTGAGTGCGGTTGAACCTGATGGTGTATTCTGGTACTCTGCTCCCTGCTGCATTTGCCTTGGGTGGGTGTGGGTCTTATGGGATCATCAGACCATACACTGCTGTGCAAAATGTCGTTGAACTTCTTGATTCAATCTGTTTCTCACCTGCTCACAGGTACAGGGAGACTCACATAAGGAAAATTCAGAATTGGCCTTTAGTACACACTACATTATGGATAAAAGAGGCAGGCTTATTCTGGTTCAGCAGCTGTAGTTTATAACAGCAACAACACGGCTTTCTGAATGTGATTCTGAAGCACACAGCCATTTTGGACTTTCATCTTTTTGTACGCATGACCTTTTTCAAGGATTCAAGCAAGCTGCAGTGGAAAACCTAACCATATGCTGAGAACTGTCTTCTGATACTAGCTTTTGCATTCTTTGTTTCAAACATGGGCATGTGTCTAATGTGACTTGAATGACACAGGCTTGGTTCTCATCACATGTAGATGGGTGGAGTTGGGGAGGGAGTCACTCATTTGAACTGGATTCCCAGACCTCCTGTGTGTTTGGATTGTTTTAACAAAATCAGTGAGTCTGATGACAAGTGTCTAACAAACATCTCTCCTTTTCTTTTACAAAGTCTACAAACAAGAACCAATGTTACTCTCCGAAAGAAGTCTTGTGATGGGATTTTGGTTTTAAGACAAGACTATACTAAGGACATAATTTCCATTTCTGATAATTTGTAAATGTTTCGGCAAAGAAGTCCTAATAGCAACAGAATGTCAAGTCATTTAGCAAATACTGAGAGTTGTCCTCAGGACACCACAGTGCCCAGAGTATAAGTAAGTCATACAGACTCTCAGTAGCAATGCTTCAGTTGAGTCACAATTTTTTCAGTGTGTGTATATGTGTGTGTGTGTGCGTGCTCGCACATGTGCACACATGTGGAAGTCTGAGAGTGATGTCTAGAATCATCTTCAGTCACTCTTCCACCTTACTTCATTGAGGTAAGGTCCTTTAATCAAACCCAAAGCCAAAGGTTATGGCTGGTTTCACTAGTCAGCTTGCTCTGTGACCCCTGTCTCTTGTTCTCAGACTGGAATTGCAGGATATGCCCACCCAGAATTTATGTGGGTTCTGGTGATCCAAACTCTGGTCCACATGCTGTACTTGCACACAAGAACTTTAAACCCCTAGGCGTGCCCCAAGACCTAGGATTCACAGATTGTTGTGACAAAAGTCATTTGATGAAAGTCATCAGAATGTCTTTCATCTATGCTTTCTTAAAACATTGGTTATATTTATAGTTTTATAATTATAAATTTCTTATAATTTCTTACTCTAGTGTTTATTATTAATATTGTCAAATGTTACATGGAAGTCATTAGTCAGTAAGTGATTCACCACTATGCTTTTCAAACTGTATAATATTAAATCCTATTCCTAAAGCAACAAAAGCCTCCTTCCACTTTAGTCTTAGCTAGTTCAGTTGGAGCTTTACCAAGCTAGTCACAGCAGAAAGTATTTACTAGCAGAGAGTTTCACTGGCCCAGATCAGTTCACACCACCCTCCAGTCTGCTTTACTCCCAAAGGAGCCCCTGTGGAGCTGAGCGGGGATGGCTTCCTCTGTGGCTGGGACATAGATTTTACCAAGGGGAGGCAAAAGTAGCTCATTGCGCAGGAGACATTTGAGATCCAGTGTTTGATTCCCAGGCCCTTCTTACCAGGTCACAATAGATTGGCTTTGTCCCACCACTGAAGGCCCCAGAAACTCCAGCAATAACAGGGAAACACTCCCTGCTGTGCAATGGCTCTGTCATCTCTGGTGTGTATTGTTTCTCTTCCGACAGCCACTACTTTTGGCCCTAACATTCTCTCTGCCCACTCCCGCAAAATTATTCCTGAGTCTGGGATGTAGGAGTGATACACATACACTGTCTGGGGCCAGCATTCCACAGTCTCTCATTCTCTATTCATTGACCAGTTCCACACACATGCACGAAGCACTAAGTGGAATTCACTGGGTTTAAAAATAAAACACATAAATAGAGGAGAGAAAAGTGGTATGGGGGTCAGTGAAATTATTAAGATAAGTAAATGAGGATGAATTTGACAAAACATACACAAATATGAAACTCTTAAACAATGAATAAATTAAAAAATTTAAAGAAAAACCTTCTCTGTTTTCAGAAGAATATTTCTTCCTTGTCTTCCCTCTGTGAACAGGGCAACCAAGCCACCTTGCTACGATGAAGTACTTTGCACACATCTGTCCACATCTTTGCCCCATCTGAGTACTCATTTACTCCAAGATGTGTAGAATGAAAAACAAATAACATGGTCTGAACTTAGACCTTAAAGAAATGAATGTGCCCAACATCATCACTTGATATTTTAGTAGTATGTTTGAATATTGACCAGGACTGTCTGAACTTACAGGGGTTTTATCTGTTGTTTCCCTAGTTAGTTTCCTTTAGGTCAAATTTCAGTCTTGCCCCCAACAATGGCCCCTCCCTGCTGCATAGCTTGCTTGGCTCTTGCTTTCTCATTGGAGGGAAATCTGATGTGAAAATCAGAAACTTCAGGTCTCAGGCATCTGGGGTGAATCCTGGGGTGAACCTGGGACAGGGTACACAGGATTTCTGATCAATGTGCTGTTTTAACAGCATAGGAACTGGCTACCAAGTCACTGCTGAGCTTTTGCAGTATCACAGGGTAATCACCCAGATTCAAGAATATCAAAATATTGGATAGCTCATCAGTGAAAAAGTATTTAAAAATGAAACTTACTGATTCTGGTAAATTTGTGTGTAGTTGCTTAATATAGATGATTTAATTTAGAGATGTGCTCAACCTCTTTAAATTTTGGGAAACGGATTCTTTAAAACAGGCTTGACTTCCCATTACTTGTTCCATCTTGTTTACCTGCAGCTTAACTTTATCAATGCCTTCTGTCTAAATTGTGCTGACAGATGAAAGCCAGGCACTGAGTCAGAACAAAACAACTCCAAAGGAAGAATGCAATTTGGACACAAAGTCAACTAAATACATTTTGTCAAATCATCAGCTAAGGTGAGGGTTATGAAATCAATGAAAATCGTAGCTCAATTACAGCTATAGACAAATGGCTCAATCACACTTTCCTGGCCTAAATAATAAAAGTGCATTTATGGTTCTGATACTACTGATTCCTAACCACTACTTTGGAAGAAATAGATGGGCATCTCAAGTGTCCTTCACAGTTGGAGACTGTCTCCCAGTACAGCCAAACTTCCTGCCCTCCAAAAAGACTGGAGAGGCACTGATAACAATTGTTATTACAAGTTAAGTGGTGTCACAAGTCCAAGTTTAGATTTATCTTCTCAGCATCCAGCAAAGAAGTAGCTGAGCCAACAATCTCCACAAATAAAATTACCATAGCATGAGAAAACCTCAAGGTTTATGACCTTATGTTTCTTTCCCTATCAATAATAGTATCAAAATAGCAAAGTACAAGGCAAGGTTTGGGGTTTTGTTTTCTTCTTCGTCTTCTTCTTCTTCTTCTTCTTCTTCTTCTTCTTCTTTTTTTTTTGATGTTGTTTGTTTTGCCAGTTTTCTTCAAGACACTGTCACAATTATCAGTTACCCACCTTCAGCAGTAAGGTGACATTAAAATGACTTAAAGCCATATCCATTCTCCCTTCACTAGTAGGTGACTTAGCCACCATTCCTCTTTACCATCTTAACAAAATGTTTTAACATTCAATAGAGGAAAACAAAGGTCCCTTTCCATTTGTATTCAAATCTACCGAGAAATATTCGGACTCCTCCTGCACCTGTCTGCAGCCAATGTGCTACTGTGAATCAAGACAGAGATGTCTATATTTATCCAAGTGTGTCTACATAATTCCTTTAATGCAAAGCTTTAGAAGTTTCCAAAGCAGGCATCATCTCATGTGTTACTTTGTAATTTAAAAATATTTTGTGCTATTGGCCAGATGGGACTAAATTAGTAATTTTTTTTCTTCTTATTGGGAAACAAATAAAAGACAGGAGAGATCACTAGACATGCATGACCCCAAGAGAAGGTCTGATGAAAAGACATCTCATGATTCAAATTAGGCCACTGCTAATATCTGTCCTTCCTACATTCTCTTCCTGTCCTCTGAACCATTGCTGTTCTTCTAAATTTTGACACCACAGCAGCCCTCGAAGAGGAATGTAGGACTGCATTTGAGCTGTGTGCGTGTAGAAGAAGGTTTCACAGAAAAGCACCCAACACTTAGATACCAGTGGGTATCTGTAAGGGACTATTTTGCTCTTTAAAATTCTGATTTAGATGTGCTTTCTCATACTTTGTTTTCTCTAAATAAAAAGATCAGATGAACAACAACAACAAAAAACATTCTTGCTCATAAAACCCTTTCCCTGCTGTTTAAAATGATATTGACTTATGAAAAGACCATTAGCATTTTCATCTGCACAGGGATGAATTCCAATTCATTTAGACTTTTCCCATTTATAATATTTTCTGGCATTTTAATGAGTGTTACTCCCCTAGGTTACTCTTCTCTTAAATGCCTATTATTCCAAAAAAAAGTAATAAAATCAGTAACAACTGCATAGCTACTTACAAAGTTACTGAAACAGTGCACCTTTCTAAAAAATTTTCTCACTGGAGTTGCAATCAGCCTGTCCTCTACTTTGTCTGTTGGACTTTATGACATATACCTTAAAGCTATAAGAATACATAAGTAATACCAATGACAAAGCTTGGGCTTTAAAGATGATTTTGAGGGAAGGAGAGGTGGCCCAGTACATCAAGACTGACATCTCAATTCAATGCCTGGATCCCATCAAAGCAGGAGAGAAGCAAACATGAAAGTTGTCCTCTGACCTCCACATGTACACCATGGCTGGTGCACACATGCACACACATGCACACACACACACACACACACACACACACACACACACACACACACAAATACACATAATAAATTTTGGTGTTTTTTTAATTATATCAACTATATAAATAGTAACTACAGTAAGTATTAATTTTAAGTTCAGAATGATAGGATGTTATCAACACAATTAAAATTAGGCACAATCCAGAGAAAAAGAATTAATTGAAAATCTTTAGAACAGTGCTCCTCTGTCCAATTTTGTATTTGTCACTGTGGAGAATGTTGATATCCCAGGAACCCTTTTAAAGAATGAAACCTACAAAGCTGAAATGAAATTATCTCCACACTAAAAAGAATATCTTCCATCCCCCCTGCATACAAATGTTTATAACTAAAATACTCAGTTGGAACAGGTCTTAATATGTTTATCCCTAAATGGGATTTTCTGTTTAGTCTGTGAAGTTCAAACTCTGTCCTGAGAAAAGTGTCCATGAGTAATTTGATACGTGACTATAGACTTTTAAGCTTTTTAAACTAACTAGACACCAGGAAATATGTCTCAAAGTATATTGTTGATATCTGTAACCACAAAAAAACAAAAGAAAAACCAAAATTATTACATAAAAAGAACAAAACACATTTTCACCTCCAGAAGGGAGAAAAGGAGGGCTTACAATATTTAAAGGAAGAAAATAAATAGATACATACAGAAATACGTCAAAGAGCTTTGAAAGGCTTCCTCTTCAAATAAAATATTACTATTTTACTAAAGATTAGCACTCATGATTGTTTCTTGAATGGAGTGTTTTAATGTAGCATTAGAAATAGATGATCATAAAGGAACTCAGTGTGAATTCGCCATGAGGATCACAGACATGCATCGGTCTTTTACACTAGCAGAGATGAAGACAAAACAAACCTAGTCTGCCTCTTCACTGTACTACTTTGTCAAAGGAAAAACCGGCAAAGACAGTTGAAGGGAAAAGCACCAGCTTTTTGCAGCCAGGAGGGGACAAAAAGATTACATGCTCTCCTCCCTTGATTTTAATCAAAATCAAGATTAAGTCAGAGAACTATTAGAAAATATCACAGAACCTAATGACCAGGACATTTCTAGATATTGGTACTCTACATGAAATGTTTGGAATGTTTTTTCAATCTTAGGATTTAGATAAAGACTTTTATTAGCTCATACAAAATGTTACATCCACTTGCTTCTGACATCCACTTGCTTCTGAAAACCAGCATTAGCTGCTTTCTCAGATAAACTGTTCCTGACCCAGAGCAATCAATTTCTCTTGATAAGACTTTGTCTCCCTCTCCTAATTGATATCTAGGAATCTCCCACTTTATCATTCCTCTTTCCAGTTTGAATGAAAAAAGAAAAAAAAAATAAAATAGGGAAAAATCTGATGGCTCCTAGGTATGGTGGAAGAGAAAATTCATTGTAGTTAAAATGGAGAGCACAGCCAGTGGCAGAGACATCTAGAAGAATCCAGAGGTGGCATGACCTTGAGCTGTGCCATGTGAGGAGATGGGGAGGAGGAGGGAGAGGAGAGAGAGTGGGAATCAGGTGCAGCAACCTAAAAGAGAGTAGACACAAACAAAAACAAACCAAAACAAAACAACAACAAAAACAAAACAGATATCCAAAATGGTTGGATTATATAGGGAAGTCCAGCTAGGGCAAGCACAGCCCAGTCCCTGGGCTGGAGAAGTTTAAGGTCAGGAACAAGATATGTCAGCCAGGAGAGACTGTAACAGGTAGGGAGTGATGGATGCAGGGAGAACCTGGTGGCCAATGTCAGCTTTGATATATTAATTAGGGACCTCAGTCATTTGCCTCAGGTTTGAAACCTAATACAGTTCAAGTATCATCCCTTGGGAAGTCTTCACTTTTCATCTTTTTTT
>LZPO01029400.1:0-11951 GCA_001675575.1 Neotoma lepida
CTCTGCCTGTTAGCACGCAGCAAGTTATGATTTTGCTATCCATCAGGCAGCTGGCCAATTAAAACAAAAAAATCCAACCAAACAACAACAACAACAAAAAGCAGGCAGGCTGGAAACGGCATGTCTGGCGGGGTTTGAAGATGTTTTTGTTTCTGTTTCTCCCCGTTCGGTGTCGACAGGGTGTCTGGACTTGGTGAGACTGTGCGTTATTCTCCGTGGCTGTGATTTAATTGCTACCAGCAATCAAGTCGAAGCATCACTGAAGTGTGCTTGAATTTCATTAGAAGATATAACTTATGCTACTTTCCTACAGTACCTAATAAACCATAAAGAAACCAAAACACATATGGCTTGAGGGAATAACTGGAAAATTAGGTGGCCATTTGGGAACTGGGTGAACTTTTGAACCAGAGGAAGAGAGAAAAAGAAATATTAAAGAGAAAGGCAGACTTAGAATTCACAGAGATGTGCAGCTTTGACCTTTGCAATACCTTGAAAATTATATTAACTCTATGAAAAATACATTATCATGCTCAGAGTTTCTAATCCATCAACATTCAGATATTGTTAGTGCCTACCATAAGGTAAAAGTCAAAAGGACAAAATAACAACCCGACTTGACAAAGGCTGAACTAGTTACAGTTACTGTTAAATGCACTTTTGTAATTAACACATCATTAGGCTGGTCATAGGAAAGGAAATTATACTCCACAAATCAAAGAGAACACAGACAAAATCTAAGCTACAAAAAGCAAACTAATGAGATGATATGTTGGAGTAAATGTCCAGTAACTGTCTGAAAATTAACCTATCATGTTCCAAGAACGTAGAATGCTGCTACAATCCTATTACTAATACATCAAAATGAACCATAATAAAAGTAGAATGTCTAATCTGTTCAGGAATTGCTTAAGCACTAAGAAATAAGCACAGATATCTAACAAAAACTGGTGCTACACATAAACATGGCATTAAATATCTTTTAACAAGTTTTTCATATCAATTTATTGCTTCTATATTTTGATTTTGAAAACACAAGAAATTTTTTTAAACTGGTTTTACATTTATTTATTAATGGGAGTGGTGCATGCATGTACCACAGTACTCATGAGGAGGTCAGAGATCAACTTGTGGGAATCGGTTTTCTCTTTCAACCATGTGAGTCCTGGGGATGGAACTCAGGTGTTCAGGCCTAGCGGCAAGCACCTTTCCCTACTGGGTCATCTTACCAGCCCCCCAAATCATTTATTCTTAAGAAAGAAAACAATAATCATAAAAGTTTCTATGATTTAATAACAATATACTTTTCTAAAATTCATTAGACTATTTCTGGATCATATAACATTTAACTGTTGGATTATCTTTTTAAGTTGCAGGATTTTTATAGTCACCATATGGCCCCTATATATTAAAATATTTGTGCAAATTTTGAAAACTTGATAAATGTACTTGATGAATACAGTCAAACATGTTTATTCTTTTGAATATAAATGTTCTGTCTCTATGTGTGTGTACAGACACATATATACATGCACACACAAACACACACACATACATACATTTTACAGAGAAGCAAAACAAATAAATGTAATGAGTCTTAAAACAGTACAACTTAAATAATAATTCATTATTTTACCTGAAAATATTATTTCATCAATTATAAAATGCTAAAGATGAGGATAGAAAGGATGATATTTGGTTATGGACAACAAGCATGGGGGATGAGAAATGTGCATTTTTGTAAAAGACAGAAGACAGAAAACACTCTTCCCTTTAAAAGCAGAAATTCAATGTAAAAGTCAACAGAAAATGGATACGATTATCACTGCTACACATTGGACAAAGTTCTGGATGTAAAAAAAGATTGTTTTGTTCTGAGTCAGTGGTTAGAATGTTTATCACTTATGCATGCACTTGACTTATCCCTGTTCTGCAATAGACATAATTTTATACCTCATAAAAGCAATTTATGTTTCCAAAGGGAATGATCTGGATAACACAGAATGTGGAATGTTCTAATGCAGGAAGCACATTTTCATTCAGCAATGGTTCTTAGAGACGGAACTGCACAGTTTGATCATCATATGTGGCAAAAGGCATCCTTCATTTCTACATCTATGTGAAGCTATGAGTGGCACAAATTAATATGCATAGCTAATGCACTGGTATGCATTCTTAATTTATAACTATAGATCACTCTTACGAGGTTTCCAGAGTGCGGATTCACTTGCCTGGCTATCAAAAAGGAGGCACTTGCTGTATCCTAAAAATAAGACTCATAACTCTGACAACAGTCCATAGATTTTAAAGATATAAACAATCAACTCTATTACTAATCCAATTAGTAGGATATACTGTACTATTAATGTGTAATACGGGGCAACTTTAAGCGGTAATCAGAAACTGAAAATGTGTAGTAAAAAGGCATTTGATAAGAAAAAAGCCTGTCTCAATATGAGAAGGCAATGTAGAAATAATTGATTTAATATTTTATGAACTCATTTTGTATGAAGTTTTAAGAAAAAGTACACCAAATACCTTTTTCATTATTTATACAATAAGTAATACAAAAAATCATTAAGGGGCACAATCAAATATTAAGCAAGAATCTGATAATATTAAATTAACCAACAAACTGTTACTAAGAACTTCCAATACCTGTACTTGCCTAAAAATTCTAGTTACGAGAATTTCCTTTTAAAAAACAGGAAGCAACTACACACTTAAGAAGCCTCTGGAGATCCACCAGAGAGAGCTCTTCCATTCCTGAAAAGGTTCTGTTAGAGGTGAGGTGCTCCAGGCCTGTCCTTTCTGACAAGCCCACTCCCTCTGCATGCAGCGGTTTTGTATGACAGTGCCAAGAGGCATATTCTATGGTAGAGCATCACATACCATCAGAGGGGCCTTCATCATCTTTATCACAGCGTTCTGAGGCTAAGGAGACAGTGTCTGAAGGCCCAACAAAAGGATCATCATAGTCATCCCCGTCCTCAGCATCACCTGTAAACGAATCAGAGAAATGCCTTTTATGATTTGCCCATTGAAAATAATGGTACCCTGCCAGAAGTCAGTTTTACCATTAAATTTAGTCCCTGAAACAGGAAAAAACAAAGCATTTTTGAACCATGTAAACAAGATCTGACTTTATTTTATATGCATCATAATAGAGATGACTTAGTAATATGTTTAAAGGTCAGCACACAAATGCTTACTTGAGACCCAAAAAGGTCCAATCCCAAGATCAAGAAGGTTTCTACACATTCAAAAATCAAACAAAAAAAAAATTAAACAAGACAAAGTAATCTAACAAAAACTGAAAAGTGGAAAGCATAACAGAGAAAACAATTCAAGTAATCCCCTTTACCTCCTCAATAATCTGAAAAATTGTAATGAGAAATTGACTATGTCAAGCCNCACAAACACTGTTTTCATTAAAGTCACCACAGGATTACATTAGATTAAAAATAGTTACATTTAGATGGAATTCATTAAGGGGAAAATGCCTTAAGACTCATCTAATCCCTCTAAATTCAAACACAATAATCTACAAACCCCTTCCATTTTCACGCAGTGGTACATAAGCCACTGTTTTCATGTGGCAGCCTGTTTCCTATTTGATTCCCAAATCCTAGGTTGGTTTATAGGAGTTTGTTTATCTCCTTGCTTTACATATTTAATCCCCATGATAAAAGCTTGTGGGAGGGGTTTCCCATGTACTTGGTTAAAAAGTATCTTAATACTTTTTTTAAAAAATGAATTAGCTATTTGCTAAGCCCAGTTATACACACTCATTTTTCTTATGAATTCAACAACACAGAAAAACATGTCCTTAACAGTGTGCTATTTGTTAACAACTAAAATTATCTGTTATCAGTTGAAGGAAATTTTGCCAAAAGAATGTGTGTGTCCTCTGACATCCATCCAATAGGATGTGTGTGTGTCCTCTGACATCCATCCAATGAGATGTGTGTGTGTCCTCTGACATCCATCCAATGAGATGTGTGTGCGTCCTCTGACATCCATCCAATGGGATGTGTGTGCTTCCTCTGACATCTATCTGATGGGATATGTGTGAGTCCTCTATCCATCCAATGGGATGTGTGTGTGTCCTCTATGCATCCAATGGGATGTGTATGGGTCCTTTGACATCCATTTGATGGTTGCCTCCTAATTTCCTGTACGTTTTAAATAGAGGTTGCCTCTTTCAAGACAATATTGTCTACATAATTTAAGAACTAAACGTTAATTTCTATTTCCTTATGATTTTGCAATTTCATGAGCAACCATCATTCTTATCCTCAAAAATGTAAAGATGGTGACATCCCTCCTAAAGAGCAGAATACAGATGGCTATCTCACCATCTCAGTTCTGTCACTGATACACTAAATCTGGTAATATCTCTTCCCCAGTTAAAATTCCAAGGAATGCATGTAGATGCTACTAACTCTTCAGAGCTCATCTTTCTCAGGATGTTCAAAGTACTTTCCAGAACATTAAAATATCTCTTATGAAGAGAGTACTGATTACAAACATAAAAAGGAGTCTCAGAAAATGCTACTAAAATATTTGAACATGTTGTGACAGTACATGGGATATATAGGAAAGATCACAGAATTCTCAGTTGCTTTTAGTTGCCATGCCCTCTTTTTAATAAGAATTGTTATATTAATTTTCTAAGGACACTCCACATTAGACACTAAAAAATAAATAAATAATAAATAAATTCCTTGCTGAATGTTTAAGGTGTCAGGATACTTTAAATACATTACCAGAACGTAGCATCCAGTATATCAGGTGCTATAACTACAGAAAACAATAAAGCTAAATAATCCATTGAAATGAACTCAGATATTCAGGCTTAATACTCACATTCTATATGGAAATGACCAGATAAATTAAAACTTTAAAGTTTTAAAAATCAAGTTGATATGTCTGTTATCTATTTTAATGTATATGTATGTGACCATATACATATGGGTTCATATATCAATGTATATTGTACATATATATGCTATATATAACAAAGATTATAAAAACCAAAACATCAATAACATTTGATGTAAGAAAATTTATTCTATAAAAATCTGTCACTGAGATGTCAAAGACCTCTCTGGTTTTATTTTTTTTAAAACATACTTTTTGAATTATATATGAAAATGAAACTGTCTTCAGTTTACTTATTATAAGAACTTAAATTTATTGAAGGAATTGATTTTTCTAAGTCAGTGTGATATTTGTACTTATCAAAGACAAACTAAATTAAATACTGCTAGGGGACTACTTACTTCTCTCACCACATCTCCTCCTACCACCACCCTCTGCTCCCAGGACCTGCTCCAAATGTACAGGAATCTACAGTATCTGTGTGGGGGAGCACTCCTTTTTTTAAAACTGCATTAAGTCAAGAGAACACAACTTTTCAGCATGGCTTTATTGCACTGATGAGCCATCTCTTTATCCTCCTCTGATTTTGTTTTCCATCCATTTCCCCAGCCAAAAAAAGGGGAAAAGCTGTTCTCTTCTGAGGCTCCGTAACTGAACACAGGGGTCGCTGTTGAGTAGCACACAGCATCTTTCTTCCCCAGGGCTAAGTATCTATAGCTATACCTGCAAAGGCTTCTATAAATTAAAAGGAAAATGTTCAATGTGTGTTTATGTAATAAAATACTGAACTCGAATCAACAATGGGCATCAGGTAAACGTATCCAATACAATTTACAGACATAATTGAAAGCATTCCAGACTAATCAGACATCTAAAAGGAAAGCGTGCTCGAATGTAATGTCTGCAGAGTCATTAGTTGGCAGCCATTCTATTACCATCACACATAATGTCCATGGTGCCTTGAGCCTGTGCCAATGACAACAGCATAAATTTTGCATCTCATTTCTGTGGTCATAAAATTAATGATCAGTTTAAAAATACTTCTTTGTAAAAGTTATTGCGCAAAGAAAAGACATGAATGTGTCCCTGTTATGTACTCACAAGGATAATTATGGGGTTGTTGCTCATTAATACTGTTTCTTGTTTCCCTAGAAAAGCATTTGATTTATCCCACAACTTTCAAAAGTTTAATTAACGATACAAAGTTAACCATCTAAAAGACAATGATCCAAGGCTTCCTTTCCCTGCGTTTTAGTGGCAACTTCAAGGCTTAATTGTACCACAGCAGCATAGGTCCCTGATAACTACTTTGAAATTTATAATACTGCTAGCCATCCCTTTTCACACGGCTTATAATCAATTACCATTTTCTTAAATGCCTACAGATGCAGCCAACAGTGACTGCACAGCCACGATCTCTACCACAACTGAAGGCATTCTGCCCAATTTATCGCCTATTTTGTCAAATACAATCCTATTTTAAATATAATTTGATAATTAGCCAAATATACCTAAAATTTAGAGCTTATCCCACATACATATTGAAATATCACTTGTACTCCATAAATACGTTTAGCTGTTAACTTAAAGAAAATTATAAATAAAATATAGTTTAGAAAATAATTGTTCCCTCACAAAGAGCATCAAGGACAAAATTTGGAGAGATAACTCCAAGTGAAAACAAATTAATTTCTAATTATCAGTTCACTGGACCAATCTGATTTCTCAAGTAATAATATACAGATAAACATACAGAATTATGCATTTACTTAATAATTTCTTAAGGGAAGTTCAGCTTTTAAGATGAATGACACAGTAAGATTTTCCCCTCATTCTTAGAAGGCCAGCTTACAGCCAACAGATAATAAACATAACTCACACCAAACTGAGGCAGAGATTCGAAATAAGGCCATCATTTTTCCGGGACTACCTTGGAAACAGGCTTCTACCATTACAGGCCCCATTATCTCCAACGTGCTTTAACACACTTGTACAAGCGTGAGGAGGGAGGAGTGGTGGGACGGGACTATTTTAGTTTAATTTGCTCAGATTTCATTATGGAGTTAACTTTTGATTGCAAATACACTATGTTAGGAAGGGTAAAGGATAGAAAATTAAACCCAAAGACTGATTATTATTATTATTCTGAAGACTCCACTAGGACACACTAAAATGTATCCCCTCTTACCTAACAGTCTTGCTATTTTTAAAAAGTGGTCCATTAATAAGCTTAGATAATACGAATGAGGTGAAAGGAAATTGCTTTCTAAATAAATCTGTGCATATTTAACAATACTGATAGAGTCTTAAGGGCAAAATCTATTACATTTTTTCACAATTAGAGGGGAAAGAAATTCTAAGGGAAAAAGTGAGAGCAGCAGAGCTGTGCCATCTGACACAATCACATTTCAGAACTAGATGCTGGCCAGCGCCGAGGACGCCTNGCACAGGGAAAGAAAAAAGCCAGACACTAGTAACTACAGATTTGAAAAACATTCTCTTGAAATGGTGCCCCATTTAATATCTACTTCTTTTAATGACTTAAACATTTCTAGAAACTTCTTTCAAAACTGAACGTCAGAATCCAGATTAACTTCAATCCTCTTGACCAAGTTACACTGGAGAATACACACTGGGCAGTACTTACTAAACATCTGCTATGGGTTGCATTATCTTATTCCAATAAATCTATAAAGGAAGTAATGCCTAAATCATTACTGAGACTAATACAAGGCAAAGATTTAACTAGAGTATAACTATTTGTCATGGACCTAATATGTATTAGAAAATTCTAGCTAAAGCTCAATTACTAATAGTCTTTATAAAAAGAATAATCTGTAACCTGCAAAAGTAACTATTTTAAGTCACTTTAAGAGATCTGTGATGGAGAACAATTAAAGAATAATTATGTGTTAAGGGTATGGTGGTGTACATCTGTAATCCCAGCTCTTGGGTGGCAGAGGCAGGGGAATCCTGAGCTAAGCTAGCCTGGGCTAAAAAGAGAGACCCCCATCTCAACAAAAAATTTTAATCATATAGCATAATTCCAATGTGTAGAAACCTTGAACCGATAGAGTTAGGGTTCAGGAGAACACTTAATAGTATCAGGACATATTGTAACTAAGAAACTAGCATTAGTTATCTGTCTTGCTCAGGAGTTCCACAGTTACAGGGACCTTTTTATTCTAGATGAACTGGCAGTGCTTGACTGAATAACAGGGACTATACCAAGCAAACTATGTTCTACTTAGATTCAAATATTTCTTAATAAAAATTAAGGCATTTAGATAAACAACATAATTATTCTAAAGTTAACAACTTGACAGATCTATTCAATGGGGAATCAATGGGGAATCTATGCTCAATTATATAAGAAGAACCTTAAAAATCAAACAAATGGGAAGGGAAGTTTAAAACACTATCTTCCTTGGAAATAAATATAAATCATGGAAAGTTTAGCAGTAAGCCTCAACACTGAAAAGCCACTGCAGTAAAGCAAGTTATTCTCACAAAATGTAGAAACACCAAAGGAGATCTTCTAAGATCTTCTGAGATCTATGCAGCTTAAGATTACAACTATCATACCAATTTTAAAGGCAGCACTTCAACCTGCAAACTCTGCTTTGGTAAATCCCAAGACGGGAGATTTTCTACAGTGTAGGGAAGGAATAAAGAGGGTCCACAGAAGGAACAGACACCTGTGAACACTACAGAAATTAATAACTACAATTATTAATCTCAATTTATTCATTTTGTTTAAGAACTCTCTACCTGAACCTCTTTCTCACAATGATACTAAAACTAACCTAGCACTGACTTAACCAAGGATGAAAAACACGAGTACAGAAGTGAATTTCTGCTCACTTCACTGTGATCCTATAGCAACAGGCAGAGACGGGGAAATGGAAATAGGAAATAGGAAAATGCCCCAGATGCCCAGGGGGAACTGGGAGCAGGACAGCAGCATCAAACCAACCTAGAACTGAATTCATTCAACGTGGAGATCTTTCAAAGAAGATTCTTGCTGGGTAACCACTTTGCAACTATTAAAGTCTAAGTCCTTTCCTAGTCCTAATAAGCTACAAAATAGTCCTTTTTAGAGCAAAGCTGAATATATTGTGAGGGTGTGATGGCACAAAATCACTTAGCTTCTCATATTTCTCCAAGGTATACATCTAATTTATCCACGGGCTTCCGTTATGCAGGCAGTCTTGGTGATTAGTTAACGCAATACAGCAGGACTGAGCTGCAAATGACTTATTCAGAGGAAAATGATTATGGGGAAATCTCGGAATTCCACATTATTTGAACTCTTCTTCTAAGCTCATTTTTCAATTTCTATCAAATACTATATAAACTTCCATTCTCTTTGGAGACAAAGAATGTGAGTCGGTAATGTAATTTTAATATCCACACACCTGAACAAGTTCTAAAACAGAGTCCCAAAGGGAAAGCCCCGCACTATTCCTGAACAATGGGCAATTACACAATGGCTTCCCATTATCATGCCTTCTTAGCTTAAAATTTTTTAATGTACAAATAATTAAGCCACAATGAGGGCTCAATAAATAATCAGTGCAGCAAAACACGCCTTTTAAGAACAGTTAAGATCTGGCATCTACTATTTCTTCACAAATAATGCATTGTATTTAAAAAAAATCATGATCAAAATGTATAAATTCATTTTTTGTAGTCACCTAAGTAAATGCAACAGGATTAAGCCCAAGGTTTAAGATTCCTTGTAGCACAGAACTGTAAGTACTAGAGAGGAGGAGGAGACATTTTCCTGCTCTTAGCTTCTATCATGTTTAAAACATCTCAGTATAGCAAATCCTCTTCCAGTCCACTTGGGTCACATGGATCCTAACAAACGAATGTCGTAAAAACGGTGACTTCTTGGTAACCGACTGGGTGTGTCCTGGAGCTGTGGCTGTCCTCTTACTTACAGTCATCTCAAATAGGAGTTATGATTGGGGCCCAGTAAGAAGGTGCCGCACTGTCTTCTCACCCACACTCAGAAACTAGTTCCACAGATTAACCGACCTCACAGTGTAATCTTCATCCTACCATCCACAAGATGAAGGTCATGACCTGTGAGCTAGCAACATGGAAATTAAGACAGTACTCAGGTCCTCTCAAAGAACTGGAAATATGAAGTACCTGAGACTTCCAGTGCCTTTCAGTCAACAGCCTCTCAGATCTAAAGGACAACTGTCACCTTACCTGCATTCCCATATATTTCAAAAACAATGACACCAAATTCCCATCTCTAGAAACTTCTAAAGTACACATTTATTCAAATAAAAAGAACCAAAATAAAAATAAAAATCAGCATTTGCAAACATATTATTCATGCTATCAAATAAAATTTGTAACTTTTTACTCATCCTTTAAAAACATGACCTAAGGGCTAGGGACATAGCTCAGTGGTAGAGTGCCTTCTAGCATGTGTAAATCCTAGCATGTCCCATCTCCTGTGCCACAAAAGCACGAATCATGATCACCCAGCTGAGGTCCACCTACACCCCATAAAACAACCTCTGAGGGTGGGGTGACAGCCCACCTCTGCTCCATCTAAGTACTCTGTGTAACTGCAGGTTCACGGCTGACTCTGAGTGCAACAACTGCAGGTACACACCTGACTCCGTGTGCAACTGCAGGTACACGCCTGTACTTAGATTGCTCCCAGTAACAAACACCTCAGACTATGAAATGTGTAGCAGTCTAGATCCGCTTCTTAATATTCCTCTCAGCAGGGGGAGCTAGCACCCTCATCTTGAAGGTCTAAACACACAGTATGGATATTAAATTTTTGATTCCAATTATAAAATTTCAGAATGTTAAATTATCCTATTGAAAATCTCCACAAAAGAAAATCATTTCAGATTTGAAATTTACCTTTGTCTTGAAATTCCTGAAGATAGCTGCAAAATAAAGAAAATAAAACATTCAAATGTGGTTGAAAATCAAAGCAAGGTCTAATTAGTGGCAATAATTCAAATCCAAAATCTATATTATAAATATACATCTAGATAAAAAACTATTTCTGTCCTGAAATGACAATTCCAAGAGGCTTAGGAATTTATAATACATGCATTTTTAAAGATTTAAGTATGAAAGAGAGAGAATTTTAAAAAGATCTAATCGTAGAACATGTATCTTTAATATCTATAATATATTACATTTGTTTATTTAATGCAGTAACAATTTAAAGGATTTTCTTTTTCAAGGNCTGATGGGTAGTAAAATCCTCAAATATGTCCTCAGATGCTCAAAATAAACAGAGCATTTTGCTAGCATACTTAGAAAAAATATATAACTATAAACAAAAAGGATATTACATCTGTGTTTAAAACTATTTTAGTGGAGATATATTCTGTTCTTTAAAAACACTTAACATTAATAAATCAGCACATAAAATTTAACTCCATAATAAACATTAATTATAGAGTTATTTCAGAGTAAGAAATTAGTAATAAAAAGGCAAGTGACTTACATAGACTTTATATCTTTTATCTTCTTAATGAGAGATTCTCTCTTTTCCTTTGCTTTCTTGGATAAATTTTCCCCTTTCAGTGTGTCTGCTACAAATGTTTCAACATCTAAACCATAAAATATAAAAACAGGATACAAATTATAGAAAAGAACCATTTTTGGGGAAGACAAATAGGTCAATGATTATTTCTACACTTAAGTGTTAATATCTGTGCAATCTATGGTAGTTATGTATCAGTCCAAAGCATAACAGTTGAAGCATGTTTCAAAAACTAAGTTGAACAAATCTGCTCACCACTTAGCTAATAAAATCTGTATATTCTACTGATGCTTAGCACAGCAGATGCTATTTGGATGTTTGGCACCGTTAAACTAGGAAGAAGCACACAAGTTTTAATAAACTACGGTGCCCCATAAAACACCCATAAAACAAACTCTCTTCTCATTACTGGCAAGTGGAAAGCTTTGATGCATGTGCTGCTATCGTTTTATAATTATTTTTAAGTTGCTATAAGAACAAGTCATTTACCATATTTTATACAGATGAGCTGCCGTCTCTGAGAAGGGTTTTT
>LZPO01029406.1:0-11884 GCA_001675575.1 Neotoma lepida
TGTGAAGCTGCCCAGCTGAGTGTGCCCAGAGACACTCTTTGCGGGTAGTCATCTACCACCTCTGGTTCTTGTGACCTTTCCACTCCCACTTCCACAATGATCCCTGAGCCTTGGGAGGTGGAGGTGTGATATAAATGTGTCACTTAAGGCTGAGCATTTGGCAGCTACTTATTCTATGCACCTTGCTCAGTTGTAGGTCTGCAAATAGAAGCTTCTCTGATGAAGGTTGAGAGATGCACCAATCTATGGGTATAACAAGGTACTAAGAGTCAGTTTAATACTGTGTCCATTTAGCAGAATGATAGTAGTAGCTTCTCTCCTAGGGCCTGTGACCCTATGTCTAGGCCCAGGTTTTTGGGCAACTAATAGTGCCCAATCCATATTGGCACTATTTTGTCTTGTGTATTGGGACTTAATCCAATTAGAAAGTGGTTAGTTACTACCATGATGTCTGTAACACTGTTGCACCAGTGGGCATGTCCTGCCTGGCCAGTCATTATTGTAGCTGTCAGTGTTCAAGCTATGTGAAACTGATGTTTGCCAGATTCTTGTGTTAAGTATTTGGGATGTGAAGTAGCAAGAGACGTGTGTAATAGTGGTATAGAAGTAGTAGTTATGATTTAATGAGGCCTTGTAGCACAACTCTCAACATTTCATTAATTCTTTCTAGCAACCTTAAAAAGCAGGTGTTATCTTCAGATTATATGGACGAAGTAGCTGATGATTTGAGATATCAAATAACCAGCCTCAACCAGTTAGAAGACAGCTGTTAGAGTTGGGATCTAGTGGTTAATGTCTCTAGGAGTCCAGCATTCTGTTGCATCTCACTGGAAAATCAAACCAGTTTGTGTGCTGCCTTTAGCAAACCAGTTTTTGTAGTTTTAATATCCTTTTCATAAATCAAGGATAATAATGTTTTTCCAAACTACTGCACAGATTTTTGTTTCAAAGAGGAAATAAGGTAATGTAAGAAAACATTTATTGGTGAGACTCTCTTGGGCAAGCCTGTATCTGCCTGTTGAGTTTAATGTTCTGCTTATGCTAAATGCTGAACAAATTTTAAGTGCATGTGTAAGGTAAATTATTTATTAGTAAAGCAGGTCCCCTTCTTTGAGGGATTTGTAACGCAGTCCATTAGGTAAGATTTACACATACAAAGTGGACTAGAGGGCTGGAGAGATGGCTCAGTGGTTAAGAGCACTGAATGTTCTTCCTGAAGACCTGGGTTTGGGTCCCCACACCCACACCCACATGGCAGCTCACAAACATGTGTAACTCTAGTTCCAAGGGATCTAGTGCTCTCTTCTGGTCTCCATGGGCACTGTATGCACATGATGCACATGCATACATGTAGACAAAATATTCATATACATAAAAAATAAAAATAAATACTTTAAAATGCAGAATAATTCTGTGGCAGGATATGGCAGGTGCCTAGTGAGTGACAAAGTCATTGGTTATGATAGAGGTTCCTTGAAGTAGAAGGTCTGGACATTGAGAAAAGAAGAATTCAGCGGGGGCTTGCCTTGGTTCCTGAGCTGCAGGTGGATCAACGCTGCGAGCATGCAGAAAAGAATGGGGGGCATTTCAGAGATGAGATAGGGGGGCAGGGTGTGAAATTTGCTTACAAATCAATAAATAAATCCCACCAGCCTGACTGAAACAATCATTTTTCATATGGTAAAATAGCAGGAAAGATAAGCATTGGATAGTCAGGCAGACAGTATCACTCTGAATAAACACATCCAATACTTGGAAATCCCAAGAATATATAAAAGACACCGAGTATCTCCTCTTTATCTCTCCTTGGTACACTCTGATATGAATGCATTTAGAACTACCAAACTTTACATTTAGAAATGGCTGAGATCACTAACTGTTAAACATATCAAGAAAGTCATACCAATGCTTTAGAGCAGTGGTCAGTCTGGATTAGATGCCTGAAGCCCAAATCCTCTCATTTATGACATGCATCCTGCTCGTCAGTTTGCTGTTTTCTTTTCTTGTCTTCTATCAGCTTATGATTTTTTCTTTTTATTATTTTGAGTTTCTGTGCATAGGTGTTTTGTCTGCTTTCATGTTTATGCACCATATGCATGCCTGGTGCCTGAAGAGGTCAGAAGAGGCTTTCAGATCCCCTGGGACTGGAGTTATAGATGTTTGTAAACCACCATGTGCCTGGTGGGAACCGAAGCCAGAACCTCCATTAAAGCAGCAAGTGATCTTAACCACATGTCTATCTCATCTCTTCAGCCCTGTAATTTGTTTTTGGGTTTTTTTTTCTTTTGGCCTTTGTGTCTCCAGTTTGTAGTGCCTAGAGCATAGTATATACTCAACATACTGTGAATGAGTTAAGGGTTTCAAGTAAGCAAAGACTTTAAGTGACATGCACTTAGCTCAAAACTTTAAAATATTCCTTAATACTATTAAGAATAAAGCTGAGGGTAAGTCAGCATTAATAAGGCTACAAAGCCTACAGGCCCTAGACAAAAAATAGCTAACTGGCAAAGTCCACAGCCCCTGCAGCCTGGAACTCTTTTTTCTTTTTTTAAATCATATATCACAGGAAGTATGGTAGCACAGTCAATAACTGCTATACAGATAAGATTTTTTTTGAGTATATTCAATTTGTAAATTGTTGTCTTCTAGGTGAAAAGCCAAATAAACCAACAGAATTCTCCCCGTTACTTCAGCACAAAAACCTCACACAGAATAAAGAAATAGAGAAAGAAACATTCAAGAAGACTTCCCCAAGCAAAAATCAGAGGACACATAAAATGTTTTAACATTAATCTATTCAGTAGGCAACTACAATGGAGAGGAAGTATAGGCTTGAAAGATAGAAATGAGATCTACAAAGAAAATAGAAGAAATGAAGATGAGATCCACAAAGACACTGCCCTCTGAGGGAAGATGGAGAGTTGCATACTTTTGTACACATACTTTTGTACGTTGGTCCTGCTACAAGGAAGAGAATACTTCAAATCAGGCCAGCTGGAGACACAGAAGAAAAGACACTGGGATACCAGGAGAATCCCAAGTGCCTTGGATTATCATCCTGGGTTGTCTAAGTGTCTTTGCCAGGTTGGAGGGAAGGTTAGAACCAGCTTAAGAATAACTACAAACACTTGCAAGCCTTGCTCCCATTTCTGTAGGGAACTCCTTTATTACTCTTACCGTGAATGGAGGAAATTCATCTATGATCTTCATCACGTCATGATTTAAAGGAATATCATCAAGGGTGGTTATGCCTGTGTTAGGGCTGGCTTCTGACTCTGCACCATATTTCCTGTCTTGTCCTCAACATTACATTAAAGTAGCTGTGTAAAGAGAGTAAGTCTTAGAGCTACATAGCCCAAGACACCGAACAAACTAGTCAGTGGTCTGAAGGCACCAATAGCAATAACTCTGAGGTAAGATGTGTCGGAGCTGCATTGAGAACGATTTCTAAGTCTTGAGGTCTGGTCAGAGATACTTCCTTGACATGAGGAGCTTGCAGCAGAAATGGAGGCAAGCAGTTCTGTTCCTTACACTGTCTCCTCCCCCTTACACTGCACTGTGGACAGCATTTTGGACTGCACCTCTACTTCTACACTGCACAGTGGCTGCAGTGATAAATAGCACAGCATGGTCCAGAGTATGAGAGAACTGGAGGGTTGGGCACTGAGGACTGTCCCTGAAGTGGGGAGACCCCATTTTCACCCACTCATTCATTTAGTCTTTAATTTGTTTGACAAAGGTGGTCTGAAGTCCCATGTACTTGGTGCTATAGTAACTGACATGGGCTGTGAGCTTAGGATAGGTCAGCCCAACACTGGGAAGGAGTCACAGTTAAGCAAGAACAAAGATAAGTGTGCTAGATCTTTTGTTAAAATGTTGCTATGGAATGCATACCAAAACAAATGCATTGGGGGATTTGGGGAGGGTAAGTAGAGATCAAGGAAAATCTTTGCAGGAAGTGACTATTACACAGAACCAAGGGACGTTTTCAAAAAGGCAGCAGCAATATTATGATTGATGTGAATCTAAGAATCAGTTTCAATTACTTATTTAAACAAAAAAGAAAACATGGAGCCACAAGCTCATCATATGCATCAGACACACAACTTGACCAAGCACATGGTATATCAACAAGCCCTTCAATTTATGATCTGATCTGTGGATTGTAGAGCCCACCAAAATGACAGCAATGGGAAATTTGTGAGCACAACTTGTTGACTAAGCAAATGCCTGATGAGAAACAGCTCTGTGCTTGGCATAATTTTAATCTTTTAAGTTTTTATTATTTTATATTATGTGTATGAATGTTTTGCCTGCATGTATTTATGCGCACCAGGTGCATGTGGTACCAGTGGAGGCCAGTAGGGGTCATTAAATATTCTGGAACTAGAGTTAGAGGCCATTGTGAGCCACCAGTGTGAGTGCTGGGAACTGGTCAGACCCTCTGTAAGAGCAGCCAGTGCTCTTAACCCCTGATTCATCTCTCCAGTCCCGCCAGGCACATTTTAAGTACTGTACATGCAAAGGAGAACACAGCATTTTTATAGCAGTGAGAAAAATATAACATAAGTCTGTGCCAGCTGATGATAATTCTAGGGAGAAAAATTAAAGAGATGACCTGAGTGGTCACAGGAGGCCAATATCTAACAAGGTTGGCACATTGTCTGAGGTAGGGTTGAGCTAGTTGCATGCTATGTTAGTCACTTTTCTGTTGCTGTGATAAAACTCTGTGACCAAGAGTAACTTCTAGAAAATACATTTAGGCTACGGTTCCAGAGAGAGAGAGTCAATAATGGTAGAGGAGGCATAGCAGCAGGTGGCTGGAAAAGGATGCTGAGAAATGACATCTTCAATTGCAAACACAAAACAGAGAGTGTATTAGAAGTGGGGTGAGGTTATGACCTCTCCAAACCTGCTCCCAGGGATAGACTTCCTCCAGCAAGACTCCACCTCGCCATATAACACCATCAACTAGAGTCAAAGTGTTCACATGTGTGAGTCCATGGGGGACATTTCTCACTCCAGCCACCACACACAGACATGGGGAAGAGCATTCCTAACTGAAGGGACCATACAAGCAATGCCCTGAGGCAAAAGTGTACTTGAGACATTTGATTGAGACAGTGAAGGAGATGTAACTTGCAGCTGCCAGAGTAAAACTAAGAAGAACAGAAGTTGAATCCTGAGCACCCAGATGTGATGTTGAGGACAAGCTCACACAGGTGTATCTGGAGGTCTTTGTTAACTATACTTGACATGGCATACCTTTAAAGGTGTAAGCAGACTATGTGTAGATTAGATGTGGCCCTACAGAAAGGTGGAACAAAGATGGAGCCAGGAGACCTGTCAGAGACTGGAAGTCTTTCTATAATGGCCTGTTGGGAGAGATGCTAAGAGATAGATCCATTCTTGCATGCACACACAGTCTTCAGATTTGGGGATAGACTGAAAAATAGGCTAGGGGATAGGAAGGAGTGATGAGGAACACTGAGGCTTTGGGTGGCAAGTTCCAGGTTCTGTGTGAGAGAGACCCTGTCTCAAGGAAATAAGGTGAAGAGGATAGAGCAGGACTCTTGAGGTCTTTCTCTGGCCTCTGTGCATGCACACAACAGCACCCCAAAAAAGACATACACCTGCATTTGCATACACCATTCACACACACATGCACACACACTCACACAATACAATACACACAACCATACAGAGTGTGACTTCCCACCAGTATCATTGCATCCTTCATCCTGCCCTTGAAGAAATCTCTGTCAGTCTAATAAAGAACATTGATTGCATTTTAAAGCAAAATGATTTTTACTTCCCAAGTGGAAGGTTACACGAATTAAAAGATGTTTGCAATCTTTTGAAGCCTATATATTAAAACCAGGAAGTCACTTCTGAGTGGCTGACCTTTCTATGGTCTTCATGTCCCATTAAATACTTGGATATTGAAAGCTTCAGATCACTTTTAGTCTAATTATATTTTATTATTCCCCATTCTTGCAGAAGGTTTCAGTCAATTTAACCAGGGGAGTCTTTCTTCACCTTTTCTCATTGGTTCACTTCTAGTTAAATAATGACAGATTCCTAGGGATGTTAAATTAATTTCATCTTCATCGCAATGGCTATTTTTCCTTGGATAGCAAGAGGAAGAATGAGTTTTAGACAGGATGTCACTATGGCTGTATCTACTCTCTTTCCGGCTTTCAGTACTGGTATATCTTCAGAAGCAAAAGATCACAATGTCCCAGATTTTACCACAGTTGTTTGCATGCCGTGTCATGACAGAGAATAAATAGGCAATGAAACCTCAAATGTCCTTAGCATCAGCTGAGGACGTTCCTGCTGCGTGAAGTGAAGAATGCACCCTAATGTCTCTATCTTCACCACACTTGTTTAGGAAGAAAAATGAATTTTGAGGGCTCGTTTTTTTTTCCCTCTTTGCTCTCTAGTGGGTTGCTGGCCTCTGAGAAGCATGTTCATATCTCTATGTTCTCTCTCTCTCTATTAAAATTTAATATCAGCCCGATTCTAAAATCTGTTTCATGTTAAAATGTTGCTTACAGAGTAATTTGTTTTCAAACCATTTGGGTGCTTTCCAGGTACCTCAAAGTGAATATACTGCTCAGTAAATGTTTAGCCACAGCTAACTTGTCTTCCAGGCACCACCATTAAGCATGTTAACTGGAGGACCGAATAATACATGTATGAAAAAGTTTTTCACAGTGGAAGTATCTTTGAGGAAGAACAATGTCAGGTCTTTTGAAATAAAACCATGAATGGTTCTCCTTATAAAAGTGACTTCCATAGGACTTCAAGTACATGTCAAGAATTGTGCCATATTTAACCCTTGGGACACCCTTCATCAGACCAATGAAGAGACTAAAGCGCAGAGAAACTAGGTAGGTTTGTTCACCAGGCAGGTGGAGATTGGCAGCCTGTCTGCAAAGGTGTGATTCTCTAACATAAGGACACTCTGGCTGCTTTCAGCTGGACAGCGGCCTGGGCATGTCACAGTCACTCCCCTTCCTCACACTGTCTGTGTTCTTGCCTCTACCCCACACATTTTCTCTTGTCTTGACTCTGCAATATCCCCATGACTATTTTGGTGAATAACACGTGGGAGAAGTGATCAAGGATAATGCTTAAGAAATCTCTGTCTTCTTCTTTGATCTCTTAACACACTTCTTCTGGAGCCAGCTGACATCATGTAAGAGGCATATAGAGGATGACAAACACCCTCACCTTGCTCCTACTGCCCCAAGTCAGGAGCCCATGCTGTCCTCTCAGAAAGAGCCAGTACCCAAGACCAAATGTATAATTTGGCAGGTCCAGTATTGATTGACAAGGCCAATCAAGTCAGTATTGTTTCTTTCAGATCCAATGTCTTAATGCACAGTGACTGAGTAACCCTCAAAGGATGTAGTCTCCATGCCTGGACATGCTCACCTCCGACACTGGTAGTCGTCAAGAGTTTCCTGTTGAACTCTGCACAACTTATATGTAAGCCTTCTTGCTGCATCCCCAAGATGGTGTATACTCTTAGCTTTGACCTTCCCTGCATCTGGTCCTATGTTCCTGTCAGAAGCTCAAAGTCACAGCTGAGTCCTGGATTTTTGCTACCATTGTGTGAAAGAAGGCAACAGTGATCACGAGGCAGGAGTACGGCCCAAGGAGTGGGGAATCAGGAGCCTACAGCTAAGAAACTGCTTAGGGACAGTGTATCATGGGGAAAAGAGGGAATGCCTATACCAGGTTTCTGAGTCCCCAATATCTGCTCCATTGTCCCCTCTATCTTTTCCAATTAATTCAAATTCAAAGATAAGGTTATTAAGAATTTCAAGATGGCCGCTGCAGAGTATTTTTCTCTATGCAATCAATCATGAAGGTGGGAATTGGAAAAGAGTAACTGCAAACACAGGTTAAAATCAGGAGATTCCTGAGGAGAAGCTAAGACATCTAAGGAAAACTTTCCATGGGAGGAGAATCACTGATCAGTCCTTGAATGTGTACAGTTTGGGGAACAGTAGACAGCAACTGGCTTTGCATGGCTGTCTGCTATGTCCACATACAGCAAATCAAATCCCTGTGTTAAAAGTCTGAGCAAAGGGTAGCCAGATGGCTCAGTGGTTAGGAGTGCTAACTGTTCTTGTGGAAGACCCGAGTTTATCCCCAAATTCGTGTCAGGCAGTTCACAACTGCCTTTAACTCCAGCTGTGGGGGATCTGACATCCTCTTCTGGCCTCCAAGAGTGTTACATTCATGTATACGACAACACAACACACAAATGAAAATAAAAATTAACTAATTAGTTAATTAATAAAAGGACTGAGCCCCTCAACTACCTACCTCATGTCTTTATCACCCCTTTCTCTGTCTCTGGATGAAATCTTCATCTCTGTCCCTGGCTAAAAACCCTTTGAGCCTGATGGAGAAGTCGGGCTCTATTCCTCCCCTGTTCTTGCTTTAGATTTCTCATTGCACCTTTTTCTCTGAACAGCTCAGAAACACCGAACCACCACGTGTGTGTCGCCCCCACCCTCGCCCCAGGGCTGACCTACCTCCTGGGTCCTATCTTTTGTACAGTTCTACTTTCTACGATCCAAAAGTGAATCTAGCTAGAGTCTAAAATTAACTCATAGGGTTTGCACTAAACATACATATTTGTCCATGGCACCCTCTACTCCTTTGGATTTCAATTGCGCCTAAATTATCACAGCTTAATTTCCAGCATCCACATCTTTCTCAAGATCTCTGAATGACTCTTATGTGTACACCAAAGTCCAGGCACAATTATCAGGACTTTAGACACATTGATTTTACAGTATCTATTACATAACGTCCATTGTTACAACTCATTTCTTTCTTAAAGCTTAAATATGAGATCTCTAAGAATCCCCAAACCCTTCATCATAGAGGAGTTTATTAGCTATTTGACAGTTATTTAGCCTAAGTTTGAGACATATAATCTTTGCCTAAGCATCTTATTATATTGGATTCTCACTTTCTCTGCCTCTCATGGTGCTGGGATTCAGGAAACCTGAATTCTTTTAAGGTCGGGATAGCAAGTACAGTAATCCTTTTTGTAATGTGTTCAACAAAGCCAGTTTGACTTAGGAGGGTTTGGAATCGTACCTCCTGGGTTTTTTCAATCATGTTACAGTGCCAACTAGCTGTGTAACACTGAGCAAATAATTCACAGTTTCTGAGACTTGTTCTTGCCTGAAAAATCATAACAACAGTATCTAGTCTTCAAGTTAATCTTGAAAATTAAGAGATAGGCCTCCTGCTCCAGAGGTCAGAACTCCAGGTAGGCCACCTGCCTGCAAACCTCTCCCACTCTCTCAGTGCCTGCCACCATATCCTCAGCCTCCCACCCCTATTCATTACCATATCCCAACCCCTAACTCAGGTGGAAACCACCCCAATATGACTAGAGGCTACATTTGCCACCAGAAATCCAGCCCCCAACTTGAGTTGCCCAATCACAGGGCACGGCAGCCAGAAGACCAGAGAAGAGACAGAAACCAGAGAATAAAACACCCATCCAACAAAGACAAACTCAGAAATCAGCACCTAGACTTATAATCACCCCAAATTCATAGGCCTAGATGCCAGCTTAAGAACACACTCAATAAAAGCCAAGGCGATATGTCACCACTAGAGCCCAACTGTCTTACTACAGCAAGCCTGAATATTTCAACACAGCTGAAGCACAAGTAAAAGACCTTAAAACCAACTTTATGAAGATGATGAGGTCCTTCAAGAGAAAATGAATAAAACCCTTAAAGAAATTGAGGAAAAGACAAACAAAAAATTAGAGGAAATGAATAAATCCCTTAAAGAAAGCCAAGAGAAAATAAGCAAACAAACAGTTGAAGAAAACAAATGAAGTTGTTCAAAATCTGGAAATGGAAAAAGAAGCAATAAAGAAAACTGAAGATGGAAAACAGATAAGCAAACAGGAACTACAGACACAAGTATCATATCAATAGAATATAAGAAATGAAAGAGAAAATTTCAGGCATTGAAGATACCATAGAAGAAATAGATACACCAGTCAAAGAAAATGTTAAATTAAAAAAAATTCCTGAGACAAAACATCCAGGAAATCTGGGACAATATGAAAAGACCAAATCTAAGAATAATAGGAATAAAAGAAGGAGAAGAATCACAGCTAAAAGACCCAGAAGATATTTTCAATGAAATTATAGAAGACAATTTTCCTAACCTAAAGAAGGACATGCCTATAAAGGTACAAGAAGTTTATAGAACACCAAATAGATTGGACTAGAAAAGAAAGACTTCTTACCACATAATAATCAAAACACTAAACACACAAGACAAAGAAAGGATATTAAAAGTTGCAAGAGAAAAAGGCAAAATAACATATAAAGGCAGACCTATTAGAATTACACCTGACATCTCAATGGAGACTCTAAAAGCCAGAAGTGCCTGGAAAGATGTGCTGCAGATTCTAAGAGACCATAGATGCCATCTCAGACTACTACACTCAGTAAAACTTTCAATCACCGTAAATGGAGAAAACAAGATATTCCATGATAAAGTCAAATTTAAACAATATCTATCTACAAATCCAGCCGTACAGAAGATGCTAGAAGGAAAACTCCAACCCAAGGAGGTTAACTACACCCATGAAAACACAGGAAATACATAATCTCATACCAGAAAAACCAAAAGGACACACACACACACACACACACACACACACACACACATACACACACCTTACCACCACCATCAAAAACAAAACAAAAACAGGTACTAACAATTATTGTTCATTGATATGTATTAATATTATTTGACTCAATTCCCCAATAAAAAGACATAAAATTATAGAATAGAAACAAAAACAGGATCCATCCCTTCTTCTGTGCACAAGAAACACACCTCAACATTAAACATAGACATTACCATGTAAAGGGGTGGAAAAAGATTTTCCAAGCAAATGGACCTAAGAAATAAGCTGGTGTAGCCATTCTAATATCTAATTAAATAGTCTTCAAACCAAAATTAATCAAGAGATGGTGAAGGACACTTTATATACATTAAAGAAAAAACCCACTCTCACCAATGGACAGGTTATCTAGCTACAAACTAGAAGCTAACAGATGTTGGGAATAGCCTTGGCACAGGAGACAACTTCCTGAGCAGAACACTGATAGCACAGGCACTAAAATCAATAATTAATAAATGGGACCTCATGAAACTGAAAAGTTAGGCAAAAGACATTGTTGATAAGACCAAACAGTAGTCTACAGAATGGAAAAAGATTTTCAGCAATTCCTCACCTGATAGAAGGCTAATAACCAATATATATATAAAGAAATCTAGAAACTAGGCATAAACAAACCAAATAATCCAATTAAAAATGGGGTACAGATCTAAACAGAATACTCAATAGAGGAGTCTCAAATGCCTGAAAAACACAAGAAATGTTCAGTATCCTTAGCCATCAGGGAACTGCAAATCAAAAGGACTTTGAGATTCCATCTTACACCTGTCAGAATGGCTAAGATCAATAGCACAGTCAGCTCATGCTGGTGAGGATGTGGAGCAAGGGAAACACTCCTTCATTGCTGGTGGGGGTGCAAACTTGTACAGCCACTTTAGAAATTAATATGGTGGTTCCTTAAAAAACTGGGGATCCATCTACCTCAAGACCCAGCTATGCCACTCCTGGGCATATACCCAGAGGATGCTCCATCCTACAACAAAGACACTTGCTCAACTATGTTCATAGCAGCTTTATTTATAATAGCCAGAAACTGGAAAAAACCTAGATGTTCCTCAACCAAAGAATGGATTTAAAAACAGTGGTACATTTACACAGTGGAGCATTACTCAGCTGTTTTTTGTTTTTTTTTTT
>LZPO01029407.1:0-11870 GCA_001675575.1 Neotoma lepida
TTGAAGCAGGTCCACGCCCCTCCTCCCTGCACCAAGGCTGCACAAGGTGTCCCACCATAGGCACTGGGCTCCAAAAAGCCAGCTCATGCTCCAGGGACAGATCCCGATCCCATTGCTTCTTACCTAACCACTTCCAGGAATGTGGACTGAGTACATAAATCCCTTTCTGATGTACTAACCCATCATTAGCTCTCAGTTGACCCCCTCCTTTACCACTCCCCTTTTGGGTTACAAAAGAAAGCCTGATGGTCACTGCCTGAGGAAAACTCGTATCTGCCTTTATGACTCTGCAAGAATTCAGGCCTGGTGAATTTGCTCTGCCAGAGGATTGCTNTTGCTGGAGTTTATAACTAAATACCTGAGAGATGAGAGAGGGGAGAGGCATAAGGAAGCATAGAGGAGGATTTGAAATATAGAACTTGAGGACAAGATGGAGAAGAGAAAAGAGAAATGAAGAACTAGATGAGTAAGAACTGGAGAGGAANGAACTAGATGGGGAAGAACTAGATTGAAGGGCTAGAAGAGAGTACTAGAGGTACAAGATGGAAGATGAGGAAGAGCTAAATGGGGAAGAACAAGATGGGAAAGAAGGAGATGGGAGAGGAGCTAAGATGGGAAGGAACTAGATGGATAATAACCTAGATGGGGCAGAACTAATATGAGAGAATTAAGATAGAACTTAGAGGGGACAGCAGATAAAAGTAGAAAGAAATCAGTCAAGAAAGGAGCTAAGCATGAGAGCAGAATAGAAGCTGTGTAGAGAAAGAACTGACTCAGAATAATAAAGTGTATGGACTAAAGAGTTTCGTGTATGTAGATTCATTTAATATCATTAAAGATTAAATTATCAGTTGGTTATAGATTCTTCCCCCACCCTGGCAGGGGGCTATTGAGGGGCTGGACCCCCATAGTCCCCAATACAGTGCAAAGAACCTGAGGACTCTAAGAGATATCTGTCCCCTCTGTCACTATCACCCAAGACAACCCACAACCTCTAAAATCATCCCCATTATCTGACAACACAGCTTGGAGGGCAAACATATTTATGTTCCAAAGAACTTTTTAAACCATTACCTGGCAACAAACCCAGCTCAATGAAGACCTCTCTTGCCACCAGTTTATAACATGGCCTCATAATGGTCCAGTTCTATTTGAAACCTACAGGAGGTAGTGATTGCCTGCATTGTTTCATAGTACTCTGATTGCTCTGCCCATGGCTCACTAACTCATACTTCACTGTGGAAGGCATGGTGCAGCCAACACTAAAAGAGTTGCAGTAACTATGGAATGCAGTAACTATGGTCTAAAGAGTTCAGGAGAATTTGTACAAGATCTGCTTTTCTATATTTACTCTACAAAATTGTGAGCAGTACACTTAGCATGACAAGAAAGGAAATCATTTTTCTGCACCTTAAGGTTAAAGTTTATATTGTTTGGTGAGGCTCAGTGAAGCATAATGAGGGTCACTGGGAGCCAGTCATGGACCAGTTCTGTGATGTAACTGACATTACGTGGACAGTAAGTAGAGCAAAGTGGATCATACTGTTTCAGTCTAAGCACGTTCCTAACAAACAGGTCACAGTGTTGTCCCTAACAACATGCTACTACCTTATTCTCAGAGGGAGGTATGGAATTAGATAAAAAGGACATGCTTCACAAGAAAGAAGGTGAAGAATATGNTTCCTGGAACAAGTCAGGAAGTGGCAGTCCTAGACACAATGAAAAACCATCATTGTGTTATGGGGAAATATTAAAGANACTTCAGTAACCCTTCCTTACTCATTATTCAAATTTTCATGAATAAATACTACACTGGCCATGGACCAGTGCATCTTCTGAGCATTTTTAGAAAAAAAAATTCTTTAGCTATGGGGCATTATAACGTATTTGCCTGCAGCTCTCATGTTGGAGCTCTAGGACAGTGGTTCTCAACCTTCCTAATGCTGCAACCCTTTAATACAGTTCTTTATGTTGTGGTGACCCCCAACCATAAAATTATTTCATTGCTACTTCATAAATAATTTTGCTACTATTATGAATTGTAATGTAAATGCCTGTAAATATCTGATATGCTGAATATTTGATATGTGACCCTTGTGAAAAGGTCATTCGACCCCAAAGGGGTCATAACCCACAGGTTGAGAANCACTGTTCTAGAGCCAGAGGTTGCCATGGGACTTTGCTGGCCCAGCTTTGCACTCCTTCACCATCAGTAACAGCCTTATCACCATAACCTTTGCAGACCACTGGCAACAACAGCCCCAAATGTAGAGAAAGAAGTGATCATCCAGACCCAGGAATCTTGAGAGCATCAAACAGATAAGACTAGAAAAAACTTCCCCATGTCATACTGTAGCTAAGATACTAAATGCAGAGAATGAAGAAAACTACTAAAAGTTTCAAGAGAAAATCATGAAGTCACATGTGCAGGCAGAATGGCAGTTTTTAAGAAACGTGTTAGTGTCCCCTTTTGTCTGCATCCTCACAGGCATTTGTTGTCATTTCTTTTTGTTTGTTTGTTTGTTTGTTTTCCTTACAATGGTTTCATTAAGCATATTGCTTATGACTTTAGCTGAGATTCTTCTTNCATTTCATGATTCATAAATTTGATCTCTTAATGATATCTAAAGTGGAAATTATTAAGGCAACTCCATGTAGTTAATATAAGATTTATTTAGGGGTAACTTATAGCCAGTAAAGGGGTTGGTTACAAGATCCAGGAGAGGTGAGGTGCTGTCCAGCAGTGTTCTCTGGAGAACTCCGCTTGGTCTACCATTCAGCATCCAGGATCACCAGGAACCAAGAGGGCCGGCACAGATGGATCTCCAGTCTTAAAGGATCTCATCTTGGCTGGCCCCAGGGGGAGGTCCTAGGTAGGTGTGGCAGTTACTGAAAGCCTCATTAGGGGTAGTGCTTCCAGGTCAAAGCTAGAGCAGCTACCCACTACAGATTTCCCATAGAGTTCACATGTTGTGCTCCTATTTTCTTATTATTTTACCCTCGCCACTATCTGAATATTCAAATGCATCTCTCTTGTCTTCTATCACTAATAGCTGTCTTCCACTTGATCCATTCTATCTCTTTAGTTTCTTATTTGACTTACTGTGGTTTAATTTTTAAAATTTCAATATTTTTTTCAATATTTATATTTCCTTTGTGAATTTCTGCTTCATATCTTCTATTGACTGTTTTATGTCCTTCAGCTGCTTGTTTGTATTTTCTTTAAATTCATTTAGGAATTTGCTTGTAGCCTCTTTCATTTTTGTTAAATATTCATATAATCACTTTAAATTCTTTGGGATTTAATCAAACTTGTTCCCATTGGGATCCATTACTATAGAATTGGTATTTTTTCAGGTGGGGTAATATGCCTTGATTTTTCATGTTTTTTATATATTTTTGCTTTGAGATTCATCATCTGGGGTTATTTTATTGATTGGCTTTTGGCAGATGCTGTAGCAGAGTCAATGTGCACATGTTAGAAGTTATCACTAGTGTCAGGTGTGATTCCCCCATATTACTCCCTGAGTAGAATATTGTCCCCAGAAGTAATCAGAACTGCTATTTAGGCCCATGTGCAAATGTCATACTAGCCAGTTCAAAACACCCACCCCTTTAACTTCAACAACTGTTGAAGAATAAAGGAACAACATGTAGACTAGTAAGTTTGTTACTTAGATCTGGAGTGGAAGGTTGAGTAAGGCTAAAGTCTGGTATTAGGCCAACTGAGAAGGCAGTGCTGGGGGATGGTATCTGAAAGGGGGGCATTTGGGGTACTGTATGGTCCACATGATTAGTAAAGGGGAGGTTCTAGCTGAGAAGTAAAGAAAGGAGGAGATGAAAAGGACAAAAAGGAAGAACGAGGTTGAAATGAGAGGGGAAATATGTGAGTTGTACATAGAAAGAATAGCAGAGCGTACACTGTAGCAGGGTGAGGAAACAAACTGAACGATCCTAAAATCTACCTGGGCAAGATATTATGAGATATTTATGCAAGAACAAAGATTAAAAAAATAACAAAATGTTAACAATAACAAAAAACAAAGCATAATGAATGTACATTAGTTTCATAAATGTCACATTGGTCAGAATTTCCCCCTTAGTGGGATGGATTTTAAATTATTTTCTTCATTGTAAGATATCATATATCAAACTGTGCCTGATAAGGAAGGTTCGGTTTGCAATTCCAGTTCAAGCCTGTAAAACCAGACTTAGGATGTACGTAGGTGGTTCTCAACCTNTGAGTTGTGACCCCCTTGTGGGGGATGTGGAACACCCTTTCACAGGGGTCACCTAAGACCATCAAAAAACATAGATATTTACATTATGATTTATAACAGTAGCAAAATTACAGTTATGAAGTAGTAACAAAAATAATTTTGTGGTTGGGGGTCACCACAATATGAGCTGTATTAAAGGGTCACAGCATTAGGAAGGTTGAGAAGCACTGGTATAAGTTGTCCATTACTTTACTGTGGACTGAGTTTCTGACGAAGTGATACTGAGTTGAACTGTGTAGCTCTCAGCTCCTTCCTTGGTGCTCTCTCCATTTCAGTAGCACTGGCNTATGATAGAAGAGAGAATGGGAGCCTTTGCTGGAAGTTCCTGTTGGTCTCAGTGGCAGGGACACTCTCAGCATTGCAATGTCACACTTCAATCTTGGCCTTNGCAGGCAGGACTGAACCTCAGGTTTTCTGCCCATGGATGTATATGAGACCCTTGATCCAATATGGGCCCTGCGGCAGCTTTTCTCTTGGGCTGTTGCATGGTGCCAATGTTTGGTGGCTCGTGTATTTTTTTTTTGCAGTAACATAATTTTTCTCATTATAAAAACTCTCCTCTTTTTTGCCCTAATCCAGAAGCTATCTTTCCACTTGCCTTCCTCCAGTCCTCCACAAATCCATTGACTCTACATCCAACATACATAAATATACAATGATCCATCTACATCTCACTTCTACTCAAGGTCATTTTCAGAAAAAGCTCCTGGCTTTCCTACAAACAGCATCCTTATTTCCCCCAACCCCTTCACCTTATTTTATTTTTCTTCCGAACACCAATGCCATAGGAGATGTTATTTACATATTTGCTTGGGTTTTGGTATGCAATCTACTCCCAAGAAGAATAAAAGCTGCTTGACATCAGGTACTGGATGTGTTCTGATCACTTCTGTAAATGGGTAGACATGAACAAATAACTGTTCACTTCATATAGAATACCAATAAATGACATAGGAACAANTCTACCCAAGTCTAACTTAATAAACCAGTGAGTTAATTGGGGTTACTTACAGAGAATTGATGAGACCTTCTTACTGGAGAATGGGAACTTCAAAGCCTGCTAAATCACCAGGGTGATAACTCATTAAAACTACATCCCTAGAGCTCCCTGCCTAACTTGCCTGTCCCCAGCAAGTATTCTCTGTTTATATAACCTTGAGGAGGGGCCTTGAAAGTCCTGTAACTTTCTGAGTTTCCTGAACCTACTAAGTCACATGAACTTTCTGAGCCTTTACTTAAAAGGCTCCTTAGCTTCCTAAGTCTGATGAGGCCCCTGCCACTCAACAAGAAGAAATGCTTCAATTCAGAGGAAATGACCTACACAATGATTCATTTAACTGATGAGATCTCTAATCAGTATTAGATAATTCATTTGATTAAGATACTGTCTTTCACATTGGGAGTGAACCAAGCACAAGAAGTGGCCTTTTTGTTTCAGGAATTCCTATGCTGTCTTTTCTCTTGCCAAGATAATAGCAATATTATCCTGCCCAAAGCAGGATGCCAAGTCAGAACCACTAGGGGAATGATTTAATCATTACTTAAAGAAAATTGCTTAGAGATTAAATCTTCAAACATGAGAGACTAGAGACAATTTGAGCTCATGCTCATGACAGCTTGTCTCTATCTGATGTCCAACAGACTAGAGTTACTTTACTCTGTGAGACTTGGGGGCTAATGCAGGACATATGACACTGGAGTGAGTGGAAGTTCTTAGTCACTTTGTTCAACATAGCCTTCCTGAAGTAGGAGAAGATCCAATGGGTGCTAATCTCCCACTTACCTGTTTAAAATCAGGACCTTTGCAGGTAGCAGTTGGACGATATTCCCTTTCACATTAGTTCCCAACTCCAGTCACAATGGTAGTATCGAAATATAGGACTCTCAGTGGTGGTGGAGAATGTGGCATTGCAGNGGCTCTAGAGCCCACAGGGAATCAGTATTCCTGGCCACACAGCACCTCCTTGAACGCTTCTAGACACTTCTCTGGCTGAATTTCTAGAAGAAGTAGTTATTTTAAGAGCTGAGCCTGCTTTTTAGGTCTCCAGAGAACAGCCGACCTCTGTAGCTTCTCACACAAGTTCCAATGTGTAACAACACTGAGGAGGCTCTGTAACCAGAAAATCATCACAGTGACTGTGCTGCTGGGGGCATGTCACCCACATGAAGCTCTGTCTACTCCTTTTTCCTGATCCATCAAACCCAAATTAAGCAACAAGACACAAGAACAAGCTTCCACAGAGACCACTGCCAATTGGCCATCAGGTGCTATGACCAGATTTGTTCTAGGTAGAGTCTGGGAAGGTCTGAGAAGAAAGCAAACACTAGACAGGGGGATGTCAAGCTGTGTGGTGGTGGCAGGTTTTCTTGGGGACAGATTACAGAGGGAGACACCAGACACAGCTGAAACAAATAAGCTGGTCATGTGGGAAGATGGAAGTCTAGACCAATGTAAGGGCAAAGTCAAAGTAGGATGCTCATCTCTGGTGCACTTTCTGCTGTGCTTTGCTGCAGATGGAATTCTAACAGCGTCTCTTAGTTCTTCCTCCACATACTTACTGTCATCATTCCAGCTAGTTCACCTTGCCCTCTAACTGCTTTCACTACTCTTCAAATTCCCTTCTTCCCACCCATGATGAGAGCCCCACAAACTTTGTTCTTGTGTGTTGTGCAGACTAACCTTAACCCACTTGTCTGCAGACTGTATCCCCACTAGCATTAGTGTAACAGTTCCTAGCCTCCATCTTTGAAGGTCTCACCTCCTCTCATAAATCTGCATACAGGGCTATCCCATTGCCTGATTCCTTACTAATCTGCAATCCCAGACTGGCTAAATAAAAAGTAATTATATTTTTTTAAATCTACACCTCCAGCATTCACTCCAACCTCTTCACCTGCTGCCCCAACTCAGGCTCTGTGTTGCTGCCAGTACCTCCATCACTCGAACTGCGTTGTGATCAGCTGGGTCTATAGTTCTTTCAACAGCATAGCTAAACCCAAGCTTTCAAGAGTGACAAGAATTTAACAAAGATTTGGAAGTCAAGGACAGGAATTGCAACTCTCACAGTTAAAACTGGCTCTGGAAATGAGGAATTGTGAAGTTTACAAGCCAAACCTCTCTATGTGTAACCACCACTAGGCCCCACCCACTCAGCTCACAGCCCACCTTAACAGTCCTAGGGCCTGCAATTTCAACACTAGAAAGGGGGAGAAAATGGTCTGTAGTCACTCCACTCTCCCTTCAACCTTGCCTGCAATCTTGTCTCTATATTCCCGAATCCTCCCTACTCTCTCCTCTCATGGGGCATGTTCCATGAGAACAATTAGAAGTTGGGTACCTTCACCATTTAGAGGCTAGTCTCATCTTAGGCAACAGTGCAATCATAAAAACATGAGTCCATTTGCAAAGTCTGGTTGGTNAGTCTAGACTATTACAGAACCAGACTCCAAAAAAAGCCCACTCAGTTAGGCCTTGAACTGTCCTGTCTGACCTCCCTGGCAACCCCCACACCAGCCTAGAGGAGGACAGGTCTCCAATGTCCCATCCCACCCCTAAGAACATCCAGTTTCCTCTCCAGTTTTATACTTTGCAGACTAAACCTTTCTTAAAGATGAAATGCTTTCCTATTGAAAACATTTGCAATGCTGTCCAAGAGGAAAACAGCTGTTTTGTGGTTGTGCACGATACAAGACCCCTGGGAAGGCAGGGTTTGAATTTCTGCCTTTGAGAATGTTTGTTTTTTATTTTAAGAACCAAATATCAATTGTAGTATTTTCCCAGAACAAAGCAATTTACCCCAGAGGATAATATTTGTCCTGTTGCTAGATAATGACATCAAACAAGACAGGGTTTCAAAGTTCAGGTCCTTCTTTTTGTTTCTCCAAGATTTCAAAGACATTAAGAAAAATTTCTTGTTGGCAATCAAGATCAAAAAGTTATGGATTTCCTTTCCCAAGAAGGTTCCCCCAGAAGGATGCTTCCTGAGCATATGGTCTGAAGAAGGCCTTCTGTGTTGTGCTTTATTAGTAGAATTGCCTGGATTAATTGAANGAGAGGCCTGGAGAGCTCTCAGGGTCCCTCAGTTGGCATCCTAGTATCAGCAGGGCCTTGGTACAAAAGCAAGTGCTGTGGTTTAAGGTAGGGCCACCAATGCCAGCTCACCTCCCTGGAGGCTCTAGAAAACTGTCATTGCTCCCCAATCCCCACTTTCTTTTCAATTAGTCCCTGGAGCAGGGAGACCCTGTCAGTGTGATTATCCACGTCCTCATGTTTAGCTGTACAATCCAGATAACATATCCTATATTGTCCCTTCTCTGCAGGGCGTCTAACCTGGGGAATCTCCCAGAAGGAACCACAGACTTTTTCTGTTCTTGTCCTTCCTTCAGATAGAGAACTGTGCAGGCCACCTTGCTGGTTTGTTCCAGAGCTGGGACAAGCCAGCAAGCCTTCTCTGACTTTATCAAGATTTGTCCTATTTGGCAAAGCAGTATGATCAAGAGGAAGTCCTACCAGCTTTCTTGGGGGGAAAACAATTCTGGAACAATTCGTACATCCCAGACACTGTACCAGGCACTGGGAACTGTAAAGGCTGCTTCAGCCCAAAAAGAGGTCACAGTGCAGCCATTGAAAAAGAAAATGACCCAATGCTGTTAAAAGCCATCTGCATACTTTAGAGGCACCAACCTGAAACAGCTCCCACTGAAAACCAGAACTCCTATTCTCTGTTGACTAGCTAGATAGCTCTCTAAGATGAGTAACTTGCTTTAGGGACATTTAAATGTTGCCTACTTATTTAGGAAAGATGGATGAAGGTATACTGGGAGTAGGGAACAGGCCCCTGTAGTCCTGAGTCCCTGGAGCCCCGAGTCAGCATCTGCCCCAGTGTCTCCAGAGAAAGGACTAGGTGTGCCAACCTGGAAACCCACATATTGGCACTATGCCCAGCCCAAGGATAAGTCTGCTGGTGGCCCTTATGCAAAGAACCTGTTTGTACAGGATCAGTGGGGCAGTGTCTCAAATGAACAGCATCCAGCAATGTTTAATGAGGTGACATTGCACTTTCAAATCCCAGTCTTGGCTGCAGGAGTCAGGCAGGTAAAGACAGACTGGGTGAGTATGAGAAGGGAGAGCCCCAATCTCTCTACACAGATTCTCAAGAAAGTGCCCCTGCAGCCGAGATGAATGGAAACTGAGGAACCTAGGCAGGACAGGCTCACAGCATATAGGTCAGACCATAAGGTCTGGTGAAGCCTGCAAAAGAGACTCCACCCACTCAGTACCCACCCAGTTAGTCAATCCCAAAACCATTTGACCTCCCAAGGATCTCTTGATCCTTGATAACGATTTCTCAAAAAGAGCTCCTTTGCCTACGTGTCACCTCTGAAATGGATTTTGAAAATGAAGGCCAGCTGGTGGAAAGAATACATGAACATATCTCAGTGATGTTAAGAACACGGTGGTTAAAAACTCAAGCTCTGAAGCCAGATTGCCTGGGTTCAAATCCTGGTTCCACTTTGTGCAAAATTATGAGAATCCAGTCTGCAGGCTTCTGGAAAATAGAGATAAAAGAAACAATTGATTCATGGTGTTGTTACATTAAGTGGATACATACAACTCAGCTTCATGGTCTACGATAAGTAATAACATTAGCTGTTATTATAGATAACACATAGTCTCTGCTGTCCCCCTAATTCCTTACAATATAATGAGAGGTACAAAGAAACCACATGCGACACAGCAGCAAAAACATGAGACATGTAAATCAGTCCCAAACTGTGTTGTCTTGACTCTAGATCAGTGAGAATCACACAGAAACCATTTTGGCTGAGGCTAATATGTAATATTAGAGTTGGGCAGGAAGCATGGTAGTAGAGTGCTCAAGAGGAGAGGCGTGAGCATTACACAGTACAATGGCTGAATTCTGGCTTCACCAATTACTAGCTATGGGATCTTGGGACAAATGCTGAAATAGTTAATTTTTCAATTTTCAGCTCACCTGGACTATGGATGCAAACTGCCCATTTCAGGTCATAGCACAGACACTTGGTTGGTCATTCTTCTGGCTGCCTGAGAGTGGTTTTGGATAAAATGAAATTAGTCAAAAGAGGGAAGCCGGTTGCTCCCTGAGTATGGGTGGGCCTCATCCAACCTTTTGACAACTTGACTGGAATTTTCGAAGCAGTTAAGGAAGAGTAAATACTCTTCTGCTTGCCTGTGTTCCACCTGGAGCACTGACTTCCTTCTGGACCTCAGCCTTCAGTTGAAATTTTAGCTCTCTCCAAGACAAACTGTCAGCCTTCAGACTGAAACTGCATCTCTGGTCACCTAGTTCTCAAGCCTTCACACTCACGCTGGAACTGCAGCCACTGGTTCTNCAGCTTCCAGCTCAACCTGCAGAGCTCGGGCCTTGCCAAACTCCATAACCACATGAACCAATTCCCATCTATCTCGCCTCACCCTTACACACACATACACCCACATAGTTGGTTCTGTTTTTCTGAAGAACCTTGACTAAAGTAGGCACTAACATTTCTAAGACTCGATTTACTCACCTGTAGAATAGGGGTCAATTGTATTTACTCCCAGGACTGCTACCAAGATTCAGTGAATTCTTATACATGAGCATTCCTCTGGTACCTAACACACTAGAGCATTCACAAATGTGAATTGTGAAGGAGTGCACAAAGAGCACACCCCCGGTGTTGTAAGTCGGCGGCACTATGCAGTACAGGAGTCGAATGCACTTTATAAAGGTCACCTCAGGGCTTCCAAAAGACTTACAGGATTGGAGTTCATTTTCAGTGCTCTGAAGAGAGTTTAAGGATATGATTTCTTTTAGACTGCATGTTGTCAGAGAGCTGGAATAACTCTGAGATAGTTATCTGTAGCAGATTGAATGGTTATGCAAAAGATATGCACAGGTCCCGACATCCAGAGCCTGGAAATGATTTTACTTGGAGATAGCATCTCTGTAGATAGAGGTAAGGGAAGGTTTGGGATATCAGTTCATCCCGAATGTGTTGGGTGGAGCCTAAATCCTCTGGCAAGAGTCTTTATAAGAAAAGACAGGGAACAGAGAGGAGAAGCTGAAGAAGATAGGGTCAAAGACTGGAGTGCTGTTTACCAGCCGAAGCATTAAAACCAGGAAGAGAGATGGGGCAGATCCTTCCGGATCGGTCATCCACAAAGACCCAGTCCTGTTGATGTCTTCATTTAGATTTCTGGCTAATAGAACTGTGAGAAAATCACTTTCTATTGTTTTAATATCTCGTTAGATAGTTTCTAAAGGCAACTCTAGGGTCCTAACACCAAGGCTCTGCAGCTATCATGTAGTGGAAGGGCAAGCGAGAGCAACTGAAACTCTCAACTTGTGAAGAAGCAGAGTGGTTCTGAGGAGCCAGGAGAACGGGCTGCTTGGTGTTGTGTGCCTTAGATGATGTTCGTATTTTGTGTTCAGCTGTGGTTATCAACAGTCTGGCTTCTGTCCTGGTACATCACAGCCATGAGCTGACCTTGTCCAGTGGTAACACATGAAACAGTTCACGTTCAACAGTACACCAGAACCGGGGTGTTCCAGGTTAGCTCCTAGT
>LZPO01029415.1:0-11785 GCA_001675575.1 Neotoma lepida
AAAGAAGAAACAAAAATGAAAACAAATGAACAAACACCCACTAGAAACAGAAAACCCTATGGAAAAGTAAATCAAAACAAACAGGCAAAAAAAAAATATCAGTAAGGCAAAAATTGTCAAAACAAAGCAACCTAAAAGAAAAAGTCCAAAACAAACAACTGAACAAGACAAACAAACAAACAAAAACATGAGTCTCTTTTGTGTTGGCCAGCTGCTCCTTGGCATGGGACCTGGCCTGGAGTTGGCTAATATATACCTAATGACATTCCATTGAAGAAACTAATTTCTGCTTTCCAGGCAGATATCAATTATTAGTAGCTCATGGTCTACCCCTAACTTTATATCCACCTTCTCCTCTTTCTGGGACCTCATATGGCTTGAACTCACACAGGTCTTCCTTATGTTGCCACAGTCTCTAAGTTCATCAGTCCTCTTGTGTCCGAAAGATACAGTATCCTTGGAATCATCTACTACCTCTGGCTCTGACATTTTGTTTTGGCTATTCTTGGTCATCAACTTGCCTGCATCTGGAATTAACTAAAATGCAAATAACTGGGCACACCTCCAAGGGATTTTCCTTAATTAAAACATTTGAAGTAGTAGAACAACTTCTAATCCTGGCTTTTGATGTGAGAATACAAACTTTTAGTACAGATCTTTTGAGGTGGAATGATTCACCTTTAATCTGGCCCTCACTTTCTGCTGGCGCTCTGTATAAAGGACATGGAAGAAGGAAACAGCCTCTCTTTGCCTGCTTGATCTTACCTTTACTAGAAAGTTCATTCCTTCAATGGCATTATAGCCTCTTCTTTGAGATTCTGTCATATACTGAAGACTAGCTGAGACATCCAACCTCATGGACTTAACAACTACTGGATTCTTGGACCTTACGTACATAGACAGCCATTGTTGGTTTATCTCAACCACAGTCTACAAGTCATTCTAATAAATTCCCACCTCTCGAATATATATATATATATATATATATATTCATTTTTTAACTTATGTTACTCTTAGAGGACCCTGACTAATATATATATATATATTCTGCCTTCTCTTTTCCATAGATCCCTGAACCTTGAGGGGAAGGGTTTGATGAAAATATCCCATTTAATCCCGAGTGCTCCAAAATCTCCCAGTTTATGCACAATGTCAGTTGTGGGTCTTTATATTAATTCCTATCTATTATGAAGATAAGTTTTCTGATGTGGGTTGAGTGAGGCATTGATGTATGGGTGTAGCAGCATGTCAATGGGAGTCATTTTATTGCTATGTTCCTTAACCAGGATAATTATGTTTTCTGAAGGCCCATGACCTCTCTAGCCTCAGGTTCTTGACTCCTTAGTAGTCATATATATGGATTACATCTCATAGAATGGGCCTTAAATTTAATGAAAACTTGATTGAAAACTCCTATAACATTTTTACCACTATTTACACCAATATGTCTTTGCAGGCAGGTTGCTGTTGTATATTGCAGAGTTTTTAGTCTGGTAATATTGATTATTATGGTTCTTCTCCAGTAGTATGCAGAGTACCTTCAAGTACCACGAACACGAGTCAGTGGGGTAAGCACCAGCTTGACATGTCCATGTTCCATGACATAAGTCAGCATTGTCTTCAACAGTAGAGCCTTACCATCAGGTTGTGGAGAGCAGTCAATAGCTTTGGNCGTAGACTATGATATTTTCCATGTCCTATGGAAACACTTTGGATAATGAATTAACAAGATGTAACTCACTCTTTGCAATGGAGGTTTTACTTGGTGGTTAAAGATATCTACTTGGGACATTGTCTCCCCTGTTTTATGATGGCTCCATTTAGATTCCTTTCACATATGTACATATTTTAGGAAGCTTCTACAGTAGTAGTTTCCCATATGGTTTTTCAAGTGGAGTGTAAGTTGTCCCTCCCCACATTTCCTCCTTTGCCTTTCTCTCCCTTCCTCCTCCCTATTTAATCCTATTCTAGTTCTCCATTGAAGATATCATGTACACATTCAGGCAAATAGGGAGTGACATGCTACAACTAAGTATTGTGTCTTAAGTTAGAGTGACAAATAAACAGTATGAATCTCTGTAAATCAAAGTATTGACTTCAAATTATACCTAACATAGTAGTAGCTCTATGTAAATAATTTTAGTTTACTTCACCTGTTTCCCGTTAGAATTGGAAATGCTTGACATTTTAGATCTATTCATTTGATTTTGGTAAGCTACTGGATAGTTTNCTCATAACACTGGAAAATTCATTTGTCCAATCAATAATTGTTAATTTAAAATCAACTGACAAAGATCTTTGAATACCTTTATAAGACTGTTCACTCAGTATATTGGCTATAAGAGCAGAAACAAGTTATAATTAAAGTGGTAAAATTTGACATAAGAAGTTGCTTTCTGTCAACAGAAACAAGAACAAAAAAGCTAACAGCTGAGTTAGGAATAGATAGCAAAGTTATTGCAGTAAGAATAAGGACTATGAGAAATATAAGCAATGGAAGAGAAAATGAGGGAGTATATTTTGGGTAATGATTAACCTAACCTGAGAATTTTAAGAATTTAAACAACTAAAATTCTACTAAATTTTATATTGAGAATATAACCACTGAGCATTGCTTTGAACATATAAAGGATTGCTCCCATGATAGAGTGTGAACTATCGAAATCTTTGGATATGTATACAATAGTTTATTGGGCTATAAAATGAAACTACATCACCTTTGATTGTTTTAACCGATTAGTGACTAAAACAAGTATCCTTAGTACTACCAAATAGTGCACTAGAGAAATTATAACATTGCACTAGCCATGTGAAATAATAATCACATATGTACAGTCAATCTATCAGTAGAAACTGCATTTTGTTATTTTAACCTTTGTCTCTTTAAGAAGTGTAAGTTTTTTCCAGATTGTTTTATAACACAACCCTTGGAATACAATGAAGATAAAACTATACTATAGAATATTATTTTCTCTTCTATTCATATTTCCCTCCTCTTTATCTGCTTTTAAATAAGAATCTCAAGCCAAAGCAGGAATAAGAAAGCAGACCAACCACTTACCCTAACTTTCTTTTAAGAAATGAAAGACTATATGCATTGGTCCTTTTCTGAAGAAAAATATATTCCTTGTGAAGATTCTGCATATTTTACATTGTTTCAAGAAATCCAAGGGCATTTGTGTAAGAACTGAGAAATGCAAAATGATTTTTATTANATTTTGTTTTTTCTTTTATTGAAAATAAGCTTTTTTTCATATAATATAGTCTGATTATGGTTTCCCATCCACCCTACTCCTCTCAGTCCCTCCCCACCTCCACTCCCAACTGGATCCACAAACTTTCTGTTTCTTGTTAGAAAACAGAGAGGCATCTAAGAAGATTATTTTGATAATTCTTTGGAAATCTCATATTCATGATCATAGTCATCCCATCTCCTCACTTTAATTCATCTCAGATCCACCTCCATCTATGTCCCTTCAGCAATTTCATTTATTTATTTTTATGTTTCTTTACTTAACAGCCCATCAACTCCAATTTGTACCATCCTAATATTTCTGGGTGTGGGACCATTGAGCAAGGTCAACCTACACACTCTTAAAGAAAGCTGACTTTCCCTTCCCCTGAAGACACCAACTATCTCTTTCTCCTCAGTTAAGAGTTGAGGGTTTGTGAATCCTTTACTATCACTAGAATGTTACCTGATTTCATCTGGTGCAAGTATTTTGTGCAAGCAACCACAGCTGCTGTTAGGTCATGAGAGGAGCAGTCCAGTCATGTATTGAAGAAACTATTTCACTCCTTTTTTCCTCCTATACTTTGGCTTGTACAGTCTTTCTGTGATGGTCACTAAGCCCTGGGGAGCATATGCTACAGATGTCCCATTAAAGGTTAAAATTTCTCCAGTCATTTGTTCTCTGCACCTTGTCTAGTTGTGAGTTTCTGTATTAGTCACCATCCATTGGACAAGAAACTTCTATGATGAAGTCTGAGAACTGCACTAATATATAGGCAGAGAGATATAAATTTAGAGGAAAGTTTAGTATTGTGTCTATCCAGCAAAAAAATAATAAGTTCATGCCTGGGGCCCATTAGCTCTGTCAGCATGGATTCTGGGCCAATTTTGCAATACCCATCTTATTTTTCCTCCTGTGGAGAAAGTTTTAAATCCAATCAGAGAGTGGTTGGTTACCATAATAATATCCCTGCCACTTTGACAACATTGGTATATTGTGCCATGCTATTCATAATTGCATTAACAGTGTTCACAGGTCATTACTTTATCCCCAGTACCCTGCATAACACTTCTCATTATCATGAGAACTAGCCAGCTGGGAAAAAGCTTGCTGGTCAGTACCACAGTACATTGACTTCCTCATGTCTTGTGACCAATATATGTCTTTAGTAACAGAGTCTTACCATCAAGTTCTATTGGGAAACTAGAAACTAAGAGTAATAACACCAGCATGTATTGGTTTCAGGGTCTCCAGAACACCTCTGATCAATAACTTCAGGAAAAATATCATATATCCGGCATAGGAATTTTTATTTGACAACCTATGGCCTTTGGGATGAGAATATTCTCCTGTGCAGGTTGTGTTTAATATCTTTAGCCTCTTGTAAAATGCAAATTAAATTCACTTTGAAATGCCATCTTATCCTAGTCAGATGGCCAAGGAAAAGAAAATAAAAGACAATAAATGTTGTTGACGACGTGGGGAACAAAAAATATTCATGCAATATTGGTTAGAGTGTGAATTGTTGCAGTCACTGTTGAAATCAATGCAGTGGTTCATCAGGAAACTAAATATATGTATAAGATGTTACCCAACTATACTACTCTGGGCATATACCCAAAGGACATTATTTCCTACTATAGAAGACATGTTCATAGTCTTTGTAGCTGCTTTACTCACACTTGCTAGGGCATGGAAACAACGGAGATGTCTATCAACTGATAAACGGGAAGTGAAAAAGCAGGTATATATCATGCTATTTTATTCAGCTGTTAAAAAATTGAAATCATGGAATTTCTAGGTAAAAGGTGGAACTACAACAAAAGGATGGAACTAGGAAATACCATAGTGAGTGAGGTAATCCATATCCAGAAATAGAACAATCTTCGAACTTCATATGTGGATTATAGTGTTGATTCTTTAGATATTTATGATTTGTAGTAGCTACAGAACACAAAAAAACTATAGGGAAACAATTGATGGGGACAGGGAAGAAAGATGTTAATGGAGGGGGAAAAGGAAAGCATAGGTAATATGAAGAGAAAAATGGTAAAAATGGCCTGGAAGTTTAAGAGGAGGAGAGGAATGGAGGGCAGGAGAGATGAGGGCATTTGTAGCAGGATAACTACCAACCACTAAGAGTTTTTGAAAAATCCACATGGAAACCTATATTATAAGCTTCATATATATATGTATATGTGTGTGTGTATGTGCATGCATGTGTATTTATATATACTTTTACAAAGTAATTTGTGTATATTTTTAATATATTTAAAGTTATTTTCATTTTGTGTGTTATAAATCCTTTACTTACTCTTGATTCGACTTGGTTTGGAAATATGAATTTTTTTGCATTTTCATATGTACACATTGAGAATAACTGCTTTTCAAACTGTGTAAAGGCCCCACTGTTGAGGATTGATTTAGGTTCTGTCTACCCACTCTACTCTCACTTTGCCTTCAAATTCCTAGATGATATCATTTCATTGGTATTCTGCAGTTACTGTTGTGGTGCTTTTTACCTTTCAGATAGTTTGTATCTATGAAAAAGTGAATAAAATTGCTTCTAAGCAATCGGTGACTGTAAGTCAAGTATGCACTCAGGAAATTACCTAGAAAATTAGTTGATTTTTAGGGTTATGATAAAAATAGGGGGTGTAGTTTGCTCTTTTTTTCTCTACACAGCTTTTATTATTTACACAATGAAATGTAACATCAGTGCTCAATGGAATTATTATGTGCAATACATAAATATGAACTATCTGTACAATTCTGTAAATCTAACTCAGATCTATAGTACATAAAATTCAAAGCATCTTTAAGTACATATCTTTTAGAGTTTGAATGAACTTATAAAAAACCTTCATGTATCTTGTGTAATTGATAAATTTGAATAATATTTCAATATTTTAGCATTTTACATTTTCATTAGCTTTTGTATAGATCAGTATTTCTGTTGGAAAGTAAAAGTTACATCCATGAGTCTTTCTTCTCTCACAATGTGCATAGCCATAGCTATAACACTGTCTGCCTCACCATCCAGGAGAGTGAGGGAGTTTCTCCTGTACTTACTTTGATGCATGGGTGGCATCTTGTAAACTAACCTTTAGTATAAAAGGGTAATATGAAGGTCTTGTCCTTTGTGCTACTGAAGGAAGACCTTTCAAATGTCTCAGACTCACCATTCCTTATACATAGTTGTCCTAAGAGCTCATTACAAGTGATGGTTGATAGATCAGTGCTCCAAGACTCTGGAGTTCCTGACTGTTAGAGTGTTATTAGTTCCATTTCTGAAAATATCAGCTAAGTTAGAGAAGTTACAGCTGATACAGGCATAGAAACAATTGACTGTCACAATCCACACACAATGAGTACAGCAAGCAGAGTCTTTACAAAACGTAGAAACATCAGTATCAATTAGACTTAATCATAGCTTTAAATACATTGGCTGATGATGAGGGTAGACAAACAGTATTTCAGAATTCATATGTCTTTTTGTAACTATATTTGGTAATATTTGACATCCATCTTCACAGCAACTGGAGATGACCTGCTCGGGGATGAAACCAAATATTCTGAGAAAGGTCAAGGCCTTCTCTATCCATTTGAAGGCTGATTGACTGAAATTTGGTAAATTTCAATTTTGGTTTCCTTGTTTTTCTGTTTCATTTTATTTGATTTTGAGATAGAACCTCACTATGCAGTTCTAGCTGGCCTGGAATTATCTCTATGGACCCTCTTTACCTCAAACATGAGGTCATTCTCCTATGTCTACCACCTAGGGGTTGGGATTCCAAGCATGTAATACCACATTGAGTTTAGTTTAATTTCTGTAAGCCCTCCCACCTATAGTAATTGAAAATATTTAGGTTTTTACCTTGGAAGTAGCATCCTTATTCAGATTTCCATCTATTCTGCATCGGTCTGTCATCATATTCTGTCTTAACCCCTTCACATTCCAGGTTAAGTTTATGTTGATTCTTGATTTTCAAATGTTGGCTTCCTCATTTCAAATATCAGTTGTGAGGTTTCCTACTATAACAAAGTTCAAACACATTATTATATTCAAGGACTATTAATAGAGTCAACATTGACCACTGGACAGAATTAGTTGATGCTATTGATGGAAGTCTGTTCAGGGCAGTTTCATCATATCTAGTTTTCAGCATATAAAAATAGATATAGAAAATTCGCTGTATTATATTTTATTCAAATACTCTACACACACACACACACACACACACACACACACACACACACTCACATATAATTTCCTCAATATTCCAGTCATAAATTGTATATATATCAAAACACAAAAAGTCTCAAGAATAAAAACCTAAATAAAGTCTGACTGTTACCCTCTGAATACAGCTAGTCACACATTTTTCAATATCTTTGTTCCTTATTTATCCTATATACAAAATTGTTTTCTTCTCTGGGATATCATTCAATAGTACTCAAATCAGTAGCATGTGTGACATATTGCTAGCTTGTCAGCTTGTGAAACAGTAAATACAACATCTAAAATAATCTGAAATGATAGATTTTATAAACATACACCTTATATACTTTTTTCTTAAAAGTATAAATTATTTTTTAACATATCTATATGTTACACTCTAGCTTAAAAATCTGTCCAGATGATTCTTACACAGACATTTTCATGATTCACTTAAAAACCTAAAAGATTTTGGTCCAATTGTATGTAGGGGAATCTAGAAATATGTATGTTCTTGTGTATATACATGTGTAGAAATTCAGGTGGAGCCCAGAAATTGACATCATGCCTCTTCCTTGATTAATATCTACCTCAATTTTGGAGAACGTCTCTCCTCCAGTTTTGCTAGAGTGGGTAGCAAGCAAACTCAAGGACCTTTCTTGTCTGTTTCTCCAGTAATGAAATTGTTGCCACACGCCACCAAGTCCATCTATATCAGTGGATGCTGAGGATCAAAATTCAGATCTCCAAGCTTGCCCAGCAAAGATTTTAACAACTAGCTATAGCCCCAGGCCCTAAATGATTTTATTTTTAAAAGAATTATCTTTTTACCTCCATAAGCACATATTTAACAAAAAAATCCTAACATTTTTTCTTTAAGGAACAAGGAATTATATTTAAGAGAAAAGCCCTTACAATCCATTAATGTTTTAACATCTGTTTTGTTAAATGTCTGAAATCATAACTTGCTGCTGAAATCAATTAAGGGTCAACATCTCAAACGAGGGCATATTGTATGATCATAAAATAAATCATTGACCGATTTTTTTTTGGAATCTACTAATGATGTTTTTCTTAGTCATGTGTTGTTCCCTAAGCACAAGATCAAAGTTAATATGTTCAATACAGATGAACAGCTTGTTTTTGTGCAGTTTTCCTGTGTCTACCTACCTGTCCCAGATTCTCACTTACCTGCTCTCACAAATCTTCCACACCAGCCTCTTATTTCCTTGTACACTGCTATCTTTTATGAACTTTAGTTGAATAAAAATATCCTCATATATCTAATATTTCCTATCACAATATATAACTTTTTTTCTTAGACTGTCTGGGACTCATTATTTAACTTACATGTCCATTTACTTAAATAGATTCAGTGTCTCACAAGCTAATCAGTAGGAGTTCTCAATATGTCCAGATTAAGTCCTTTATCAGAAATATGCATTAAAAGTAAAGTATTCTTTATCATCCCTTGATTAGTGTTTTTACAATTTTTTCAGTATAGTTTGATGAATGTAAATTATTCTTTCATTGACATACCATTAAATCAGTGGGTTGTTTTTTGTTGTTTTGTTTTGTTTGTTTTATTTTGTGCCTGTAAATATATTGTCCTTACACAAATAGCAAAATTTAAAAAAAACAAAAACAAAACAAAATAAACAAAAAGTGAAATCATTTAATTCAATTTGAAGGCTTTTGTTTTCTAAACCTCAAAAGATGGACACATTCAAATGTATGGGTGTGGAACCTAGTTGTTTCATCAGAAGACCATTTCAGAGAATTTGTTACAGAGGGTAAATTGTTGGAGGTGGCTGCTGGAAAAATTGAAGACAGTTTGACAGAAAGCATTGATGTGATTTGTTCTAATCAGAAATGTATCAGTAAATTATTTAAACATTTTATTTTATTTCATGTGTATAAGTGCTTTAGCCTGCATGTATGCATACCATGTGTGTGCTTCATCCCAGGGAGGTCAGAAAAGGGCAAAGGTTCCCCTGGAACGGAATTAATGGATTAATGGATGTTTTTGAAGCACCATATGGGTGCTTGGAATTGAACTCATATCCTCAGTAACAGAAACAAGTGCTCTTTAACTACTGAGCAATCTCTCCAGCCCTGTGAATATTCTTTAGCTTGCTGAAAACTTTTTGGGGGTTTAAAAAATGTTCTTGCCAATGCCAAAGCAAGCATTACTTACAAACTGTTTTCTTAGTTATCACTATAAGCCAAAAAATATAAAAAACATGAGTGATACTAGATTGTTAGTATTGATTATTACATGATTGCATGTAGAAGTGCCCAGGAGATCAGTACAGCTCATTTCTGGGCATATCTGTGGAAATACTTCTGGAGATCATGTGGGCTTCAACCTAACAAATGCTTTCTTCCACTGATGGATTCAAAATTCAGATCAATGAGAATAGTGGAGATGCATGCCTCCTGGTCTGGTTGGAGGAAGTCTGCAATGGGGTCATGTCCTTAAGGGTGATATCCTGCCCTGGCCTCAACATCACTATTCCATTCAGCTTCCTCTCCATTCTGATGTGAGAGACTCCTTTCTTAGTATACAGCCTCTTCCTCTATCATACACACTCACAGACTTGATGCTCTGTCTTACATGGATCAGAATCAACATGAAATCACTTATCATGATATTACTTTTATTTGTTGTCTTAGGGTGTTTATCGCTGTGGCGGAACACCATGACCAAAAAGCCTGGGGAGGAAAGGGTTTATTTGGCGTGCAATTCCAGATCATAGTCTATCATTGGAGAAAGACAGGACAGGAATTCAAACAGGGCAGGAATCTGGAGGCAGGAGCTGATGCAGAGGCCAAGGAGGAGTGCTGCTTTCTGGGCTGCTCATCGTGCCTTATTATAGAACCCAGGACTACCAGCCCAGGAATAGCGCCACCTGCAGAGGGATGGGCTCTTCACTGTTGTTCAGTAATTGAGAAAATGCCTCACAGCTGGATCTCAGGGAGGCATTTGCTCAACTGAGTTTCCTTCCTCTCTGATGACTTCAGCTTGTGTCAAGTTGACATACCATCCAGTACATTTGCACTCCATTTTCCATTGTTCTACTTATTTTTTGTGCTAGTGATTCCCTTATGGTCTTTACTACAAAGTACCTTAAGGCAAATTGAGGGTATAACTCAGTGTCAGATCAAGGGGGCCAGGGAGAGAAGAAAGGAAGGTAAGAAAATGCTTTCTAAGGAAAAATTCTGGTATAAATATGGAAGCCCAGATTCTCTGCAACAAAGTGTTCTTGACTACTCAATCCTGCAAACTGTTTACCTCCAGATTGTTCCAATGCTTTCAAAGCATTGATTTTTTTCCAGATTAAGTTGATATTTTTTTCTAAAGAAGAGAGACATAAGCTATTCAATCACAATTTAGATTGTAAGGTCATAGTTTTTATATTTATAGATATTTTAAGGATTGCCTTTATCCAATTTTAATCTGTCCTTCTTTGAAAGATATATCTTTGTCTCTTGAAATCAATAAAATATGTTTACTTCAGATTTGATTATCCTACAACATCCCTAAGAATAACTTTATACTTCAGTTTCTCTTGATCCAAATTGAATTAGTCCAATTTGATTGACAGTTTCTGAAAATATTTCTTGGTGAGTAGCCCCTCCCCTTTCCTTCCTGCAGGTTGTCCTCTCCCAGCGACAGCACTAAATCATCCTCGCTGAGCCATGAGTTTTCAGTGGCTCTGTACATAGCTTGACTAATTTCCCATCATTTCCTCTTATCACTGGAATATGGATATCTTCCTCATCATAGAGGCTACCGGTCCTCAATTTCTCCGTTTTTGTTTGGATGAATATCGGCATATGAAGTAAAGCATTCATGAGAAAATGCATGACAACTTGAGAATAGTTTTAATCTCTGTAGAAAAATGAGGAAATTTTCATCTAAGCTTAAGCAGTATTTCCCCCTTATTTAAAGATACTCACAAGAAATATCACAAAATTATTATATGATTATTTTGTCAAGTAGGTATAATAAATATAAAATGTACTTTCAATATTCCCCTATTTTTAAATGTTATTACTAAAAATAGGATTTGGATGGAATAGAGAATTAGGTAATGAACAGATATGTACTTGTCTGAAAATTTCTTGGATGAAAGCATGAATATAAAATTCAGCTTGAATACTTCCATCCTGTATTGAAAAAAAAAACTGTGATGATTCTACTACAGATTTAGAAGTTAGGCTTATTTGAACTTTCATAGGAACAAACAATATGTGAATTGTGATATTGTATTAGTCAGGATTCCAAGTTAACAGAACATATAGAATCTATCTATCTACTTGTCTATCT
>LZPO01029416.1:0-11779 GCA_001675575.1 Neotoma lepida
TTATAACTGCTTGGCCATTAGCTCAGGCTTATTACTGACTAGCTCTTACACTTAAACTCAGCCCATTTCTATTAATCTATATGTTGCCACGTGTTTCGTAGCTTTATCTGTGTCCCATTACATGTTGCTCCTTGTGCAGCTGTCTGGCATCTCCTGACTCAGCCTTCCTCTTCCCAGAATTCTCCTTGTCTGCTTATCCCATCTATACTTCCTGCCTGGCTATTGGCCAATCACCATTTTATTTATCAACCAATCAGAGCAACACATATTCACAGCATACAGAAAGACATCCCTGTCAATAAAACTTTCCATGAGTATAGAAATGTCCTATACTCACATTGCCACTGTGTGTATCTAGTGAATACCAAGGAACTGAATCTTCCATACTTAATTGTAACTGACATATCTATACATTTCAATACCCACATGTAATCAATGGCTTCTGTAGTATATGGTGCAAGTTTATAGATTTTAAGCCACTAAATATGATTCTTTATTCCTTTCTATTAACCAGGCTTTCCCCAGTTATTTTTAGTCACAAACTGGTAAGATGTTAGTGAGTTTTGCAGATTTATGCAAATTCTTCCTATACTTTGGCATGTTGCCCATAGCATGGGATGGGACTTTGGAGATTACAGAAAACTAAGGCCCTGGTTATTCGTTAGTGGCTAGGAGTAGAAGAGCACCAGCTGATGTAAGTTTAGTTTATTAACCTAATGCTTAAATGTTTGAAAAAGCTAAAATAACTGAAGTATGACTTCTATGATTGGTTATTTGTATCAAAATGTCATTTTGGAAGTTTTGCCCCAAATATACAAATGGTAGGAACTGAATACTTTTGAAACACACAAGGTAGGTAGGCCATAATATCACTTTCAGTAGGATTTCCCTAGAGTAGCTATCTGCTTTCTGCCATGGAAAGGCTTATGGGCTACAGAGCAGGAGATATTCCTGTTAAGTGCATCTTATCCCTCAAGACCGGTGGTGCAGCCTGTCATCTCAGCTGTGCAGGGGGAGGCTAGCAACGAGGATGCCAGGTTGAAGGGGTGCCTAGATAAATTCGTGTGACTCTGCCTATTTCGAAATCAAAAATAAAAGAGAAAAGTTAGAGGTTTGGCAATTGCCTAGCTTATGCAAGGCCTTGGGTTCAAGGTCTAGAATTTAAAAAAAAAAATGCATCTAGTCTTACCATCTTCCTAACTGATGCTTGATGTATTTTATTGCAATTGTTTCCAGAACTGATTTTTTTAATTTAAAACATGCAAAGCCCAGACCTTCAAGCTTTTCTACACCTTAAAACACACAAACCAGCACACATATCAAAATAAAAAATAAAAACGAACTCTAAAAATATGCAATGACAGAATCCTGTAAAATGTATCTAATTTTTTTAATCACCAAAATTAAAGCAATTTTGTATAGCTTCCTCACACCACTACTGTGGAGTGCCTTAGAAAAAGTGTCCGACTTGCCTGTCAGGCAAGGAAAAGAATCACCTATAATAATACCTGATCACCTAGCACCTACCTAGCCTCAACTTCAGTAGAAGGGATTTACAACACCAGAGTGAGACAAGTCACTTTCTCTTTCCCTGAGAAGAATGAAGAGCTCGGGGGTTTGTCTTTGAAGGTCCCCTACCCCTGCTAGTCAGGAACATCAAAGATTCCTTTCATGAAAAATATCATAGAGGTTCATGAGGGTTGGGTTGAAACTTCGAAACAGCCCCAGGCCACTCTGTTACTCTCTGGAGATGGACATCCTGAGTATGACTTTGTGCCACTTATGTCTATCACAAGGTTAAACTGCACCAGGTTTCAGGGACCCCTCAGACTGGATCTTACCTTTTCTCTTATCTTGTCACTGGAGTAAAGGAGAAGTTTGCAGGAATGAGACATGCGTGCTTTCTGAAGGGAAGCAGGTCAAATGTTAAGATCTGTCATCTAGCAAAGAGTAGCAACATAGATTGCTGAAGAGAAGCCACTGGCTGATCTTGACAAACTTTACATAGTGACAAGAATACAGCTCAGAGCAATCATCTGTAGACAGGAAGGGTCTTTGCTAGAGAGCTGTGTATCTCTCACATGATTGTCATCAGTGTAAGTGGATATATCCCAGCAATTCTGACACTACATAATTTAACATTACATAAATGCATATATTCCTTTTTTGAGATTATAATTACAACATTTTTCTCTTCCCTTTCCTCCCTCCAAACCCTACCATATTCTCTTTTCAGTTATATTCCTAAGTATAACCAGCTCGGTTTATATGATATTACTTGTATGTATGCTTTCAGGACTATTTAGCACTGGACAACCAATTGGTGTGTGCTTCCACAGGGAAGACCACCTTTCCCACTCCCAGCTTTTCTCCTCTGCGTAGAGTTCTTTCTGTAGGGCTGTGGTATCATAGGCTTCCCCCACTCCAGTATGACATATTTATTGGTTTCATCTTTGGTCAGGTCATGTTTGGGCAATCACATTAGTGAAACTTCACAGGTATAGCTTCTGATGTTATTAAGAGACACAATCTCACAGCAAAGTCTCTCATTCTTACAGTTTTTCTTCCCCCTCTTCTGTAATATTACTTGAGCTTTAAATGTGGGAGTATTTTGTAGATGTTTTCATTGAGACTGGGCTCATAGCTCTGAAATGCAAATATTCTTAATCTGCATATTGAAGAGAAACGAGTGAGACTGGCATTTTAATTTTTTTATTTCCCCATTTCTTTCACAGAGCAAGTGTATATGCGGTGTGTGTGTGTGTATGTGTATATGCATATGTGTATGTGTAAGCATATGTGTGTATGTATATGTGTATACGTGTGTATGAGTTTGAGAGAGAGAGAGTGTGTGTGTGTGTGTGTTTATGCATGTGTGTGTCTTCTTATGCTACTCTAACTATTAAAGATCAGGGCAAATGACTGACAGATACAATGTTGAAGCTATAAGACCTTTTCCTGGCCTCTGGGATGGTTGCAGTGACTTACTCAGATAAAATCATAAGCTATTTTATATCAATCTATCCTATATTCAATCAGGAAGAAAAAAACTTAAAATGATTCATAAATGTGGTCAGGTTTTTATTAACTTACAGAATAAGTATTAACATTATATAATAAGAATGTTTTGTAAAAGAATAAAACCACTGTTGAGACACTGAAGATGTATCTTTTCCTTATGTTAAGGTAGGAAGCTGTAAGTGACTGTCATAGGACTATCATATTCTTTCTGCTTATGTTCAGCATCCTTCCAAATATCCAAACACTACAGAAAGAGACAAAATGTTTCATGGTAAAACAATGTAATCTTATTCTAAATGCTGTCTGGAGACACAGACACTAAGTTAAAAAAAAATGGTAAAAGATAGGAGTTTTACTTTTAAATCCACAGTTAAATTTGGCTAAATGATTTCTTTTTTTATTTTTAGCTCAAAATTTTTATCAGTGGTATTGAAACATAATTTCAAAATAGTCCTGTAGGAGCTGAAGAGATGTCTCAGTGGTTAAGAGCACTGGCTGCTCTTGTACAGGACCCAGGTTCATTTCCCAGCCCACATGATGGCTCACAACCATATGTAACTCCAGTTCCAGGAGATCCAATGCCCTTTCTGGCTGCTGTGGACACTGTAAGGCACATAGTATTCAGACAAGCATGCTGGCAAAACACCCATACACAGAAAATAATAAATTAAAAAATATTTAAAAAATAGCCCTGTAAAAAATATTTTTCTGTTTTACTTCTTCATGAAAATTATAAGTGCAGGTAGTATAAATGTTGTTATAGAAGAATTTAAAATAAAAGTTAATATGTCCTTACCCTATCTCATTTTGTCTCTGAATTTACTTTGTATAGGCCATTAAACTTGCAATATCTTGCTTATTCTTCTAGAACTTTAAAATGCATAGTACATGCACAAATTATTCTCTCTGTCTCCCTGCTTCCCAGCTTCTGTGCCTGGAATAGAACTCGGGGACTCACACATGCTAAGCATGTACCACGGAGCTACATCCCTGACCTACATATTGTTTCTTATTATTCATTTTAGTACTCTGTTCATTTCTGTCACTTGTTAATTCTGCTTAGAACTATGTCTAACAAAACTTTCTCTATCAACACATGTAAAGCAACCTCATTGATAACTACATTGTATTATATTTCTTGATAATAATTTATTTAGCCAACCAACTTCATTGAGCCTCAGTCTTCTTCCCCAATTTATCCTTTATCTGCCACAAAAATGTCTCAGTGATCACATCTCATTTGTACATAAGCACTTTTATACTTGCATAAATGTATCAGTAGGATAAATCTAAAACTAAAACAGCCTCATTGGACCAAACTGTATATTCTTAATTTTTTGATAAGTATTTGCAAGTTCACCTCTATAAAGTTTCCAACAAAAGTTTGATGCTGAAAATTTGGATTTCATGAAATCTTTTTTTTTTCTGAGTCTGTTGTTTTGATTGGAATGACATTTCTTTAACTTGGAAATAACTGGAGGTTACTTTCACTTTCTTGATATTTTCAGATAGTTTTCTTCTACTGGTTTGCTCCGCTATCTGCTTTGCTTAGTTTTAATTGAGCTGTTCACAGTTTCTTGTATTGACATGGCTCATGCCATGTCACAGAAACTATTTACAAGTTAAATAGCTTCCTTGGGTTTCCTAGGAACTTGCTTATGCAACTTTTCACTACATAACCATCCATTTTTAATAATTTATTTATTTGTGTTTGGAGAGGTGTATGCTCATGAATGCCATTTCGTAGTGTGGTGGTCACATGATAACTTTTAGGTTCTACCACATTGAGTCCAAGTTGTCAAACTCAGGTGATCAGGCTTGGTTGCAAGTGCTTTTTATAGTCATCTAGCCAGTCCATAAGTGTTAATTAATTAATACTAATTAATTAATATTTTTCTTTGGATTGGAAACATTTTAAAAATAGGATCATTTGAACTTTAAGAGTTCTTAAGAGAAAAACACACAGATGAGTTAAACATTATATACATATATTATGTCACTCTTACCACAGTGTTGTAATGTGAAAGAATCTTGGCATTTACACCTACTATCAAATTATATTTCCCATAAGGAAGGTTCTCCTATAAAATACTAAGATAATAAAGGTGGTGGGCTCTACCAAACTTCAAGAAAACAAAGTATAGAAGGATTAGCAGTAGTACTATTCTTCAGGGGGTGGTTGTCTAAAACTAAAATTCTGGTTTGTTTCTGCTGAGGGAACACAGTCACTTCCCGGCAGGTCTTTCCAAACTTTACATAGCAACAGGAATGTGGCTCAGAGTAATTGCCTGCTGCTGTGAAGAGTGTTTTTCAAAGAGCTATAGATCTCTCATGTGGTTTTTCATCAGTACACAGATGGACATCCCTTAGTAATTTCAAGATAAATGGAAAGTGAGAAAGATAAAAGCAAAATAAGGAATCACTAAAGGCACATAGAGAAATTCAGATCTGAAATTAATAATATTCAAAAGCTTCATAGTTATTTTATATTTTTCTTAGTCTTTCTTTTATTCAGGCATTTAAAAATAAAAATCAGTGATTTTGGTCATAAGCCATTGAAAACGTGACTCACTTCCTTTCACTAGAACACCAAGAACTAATGTCAGAGCCTAATAGGCCTTGGATAAGAATCTATAAGACATATAGAAATGGAATGGTGCTTGTGATCTATATTTTGTATGTTGCTTTATGCACTTATGATTATCTTTCCATTAAATATTGTAGTGATTTGAATGAGAATGGCCCTCATATGTGCATACAGTGTTTGGTCCCTAATTGGAAGGACGGTTTTGAAAAGGATTAAGAGGTGTGGCCTTATTGGAGGAGATGTGTCATTGGATGTGGGCTTTAACATTTCAAACGTGCATGCCAGACCTTGTCAATCTGTCTGCTTCCAATTTGGGTATACAATAAAAGCTCTCAACAACTGCTCCTAAGCCACGTCTGCCTGTAGGCTGCCATGCTCCCCACCGTGATGGTCATAGACTCTCCCTCTGAAACTGTAACCAAGCCCCCATTTAAATGCTTTCTAAGTTGCCTTGGTTATGGTGAGTCTTCCCAGCAATAGAAAAGTAACTAAGATATTAAACCGTGTGAGATACATATCTATATAAAATATATTATAGCTGCTTACATTTCCATTGTATGACTTATTACTGTGGCTGATTAGTCAGTCTAGTTGACAAGACTTCTCTTAGCAGATCAACAATAGGGACACATTCAAGCAGTCATACTGGAAACACAGAAGTGTTTTCCATTCCATATAAAGAGACAGTAATTAGCTATGAGAAGGTAAAGGGCTAGGGAATATCATGGCACAATATGTCTTATATATAGTGACATCACTTGACTTGAGAGACAGTTATTGACTCTAGGTTAATGGAATATTCCTGTTTTAGAGAAATACCATGTTGATTTAGAAGCATGTAATAACACATTTGAATTTAATAATAATAAGAATTTTAGTAAAAAAATAAAGAAAATTATAAAATTATTTTAAGTGTATGACACTTGCTGGAAGAATCATTTCTTTATAAGTTTATTTTCAATCTGCTGTAAAAAGCTTGTTATAGGTTGTGTTTAACTACATTCACAAATTGGTCTTGGTGAGTCCAGTGGGACTCTAAATGGCAAAACGGGATGGTCATCGGTACTTTCTCATTTTGTTAACACTATGGAAACTTTGCCTGTTGTCCACAGACTCTTCTTGGTGTTATTTCCCTTCCCAGTCCCCCTATAGAGCATGATGGTGCTCTAACCTTTAACTTAACTGTTACATACCTGTGAGTGATTTCAGAATACTAAAGTCCCAGATACAAGAAGCTGCTAAAGTTTATCTCTGAGAAAACAGTGACTGATTAGTGTGGAGGGCACACCTCTCTCCTCAGCAATGACCTCAAGGAACCTAGGTTCAGTTTAGTCTTTTGATAATCACCAAGGAGCTGATTTCAAAATGAAAAACATTTGCGCAAGTCCATCTGAAAGTTTCCAGAAAACTTGCATGTACTGAGATGAAGAATTCAGAGACTTTAGAAGTCATGAGCATAAAATTAGGCATCACTTGCTTGAGGGTCTGTAATCAACTAAGGCTTATCTATTTATTACAAAACCATGTTTGAGGTAAATGAGCATTTATAGTAACACCTAAAAAAGACAATTTCTAATTTAAGTTGGCGTAGTGAACAGTTTATGTGACTTGCCCAAGAGGCAATTTTATAACATTAGAACTCTAAAAGTTAAATAGTAAATTTTAGGTGAGATAACAAAAAATGTTTAAACTATGTCATCATTTCTTTTCCTTTTAGAGTTTTAGAACATTTTTCTTAGTCGCCCAGGGTGATCTGCAACTATCAGATGGAAAGAATCTTCCTGTCTCGGTTTCCCATGTAGCTAAGCTAGACATGTGGCACTGGGACTTAGTCACGTCCCCATGATCACGCATGCTCTGTTGGGACAGTCATTTCCACCCAAGTCATTTCCGGGTCATGCGTCCTATGTAAATCCGAGCTTAAGTGGTGACATAATTCGCACACAGTGTGACCATGTAACCTATGCGCATGCGTGGAGTAGCCACTGCACATACACCGGCCAGTCTTTAAAAAGCGGGTCCCTGGTACCCTCCTCCTCCCTCATGTGTCTTTCACAGGCCTGTGCACTCCCTCTCTGTCTCCCATGCCTCTTAATAAAACTCTTGTTAGTGGGTTTGTCGTGTTTTGTGACTTTTCCTCGCAGGGTAAGAGAGCTGCAAAAACCTAACAGGGACCACGTACCATTTCTTTGCAAAAAGCCAGACTAAGGTAAACTGGTCTACATACATCCCCCTATCTGACCCACATATTCAAACCAATGAGTTTGGATAGGTTGTCCGAATTTTAGCATTTTTCCAAATAAAACTAGAATTCTTCATCAGTGTACTTAAGATCACATGTTTTAAATAAAATAGAGTAGATCTTATATTTTTCTTTTTCCAAATAAGTAAAATAGGGCACAATTTTAAATTTTAACTTTCAATTTTCAAATATTTAACTTCCATTAAATCATAGGTAGCCTAAAGTAGAGAAGAGACTGTGGGCTGAAGCTAAGAAGAGGGTTTGGGATTAGAATTACTCTGTTTAAATTTTGACTCTATCAGTTATTACACTTAGGACAGCTATTTATCTTATTTTCAGTATTCCAGATAATAAAATGAAGACAAAGTAGAGACTATCTCAGAGAATTTTTGTGAAGATTAAGTAAAGTCAATATCAACTCAGTTAATTTTAGTTTTGTCAAAATATGAATTTGCTTCTGTGAAGAATGATGTCAGGATTTTGTTGAGGAGTGCATTAAACCATAAAGAATTTTATTCTTATTTGCTGTTGGTGAGAATATGAACTGATGCAGTCATTATATAAACCAGTATGATAGTTTCTTGAAAATCTAAAAATAGAAGTGCCATATGACCCAACCACTCCACTCCTAGGCATATAATCCAAAAAACCCAAATCCTATTACAGACACACTTGCTCATCCATGCTTGTTGCGGCCTTGTTTGCAATAGCCAGGAAATGGAATCAGCCTAGATGTTCATCCAAAGACAAATGGAAAATGAAATACAATACATAGACACAATGAGATTTTATTCAGGCACAAAGATAAATAAAGCTAAAAGTTGCAGGAAAATAGATGAAACTGGAAAATACCATATAATATGGAGTAGCCCAGGCCCAGAAAAGCAAATACACATGGTCTCTCAAATATGTAGATCCTAGCTTTTAATTCTGACATCTGTTTATTTATGTGGGAGTAGGTGTGTGCAGAGATCAAGAAAGTAGAAAGGGCCCATAAGGAAGGGAGAAAACAGGCTTCTAGGGAGAGGAGTAGGGAGAGTAATAGAATACACAAGATATGAAGGGGAAAAGAGAGATACTGGCATGGAAGGTTTAATCAGGGATGAGAAGGCAAAGAGTTACCAGACAGGAAGTAGGGGGAGGTGTCATCCCAAATCAGGTATGTACAAAAATGCCAGAGAGAAATCTGCGACTTCATAAAATGTTTTGAAATATTTAAAAAAGTTATCTTTTTAAAAGGTCAAGAAAATAACTTTAAGGTAATAACTTTAATCCAAGGCATAGGTATTTTATACTCAGTTTCCCTAACTTTGATGTTTTTGAAATATCTGGGGTTCTTGTGAAAATGTGGATTCTCACTAAGAAGTCTGTTTGACGTCTCAAAGTTTGCATTTATGATAAATTTCCATGTGATGCTCAGGGTGCTAGTCTATGGGTGTGAGGTGACTGTTTTGTGTGGCTGCTCCAATTTTGTGATGTGATAAATACAAGGGGTAGGGGAGGGGTAGAAAGAAGTTATGGATGACATGTACAGATTAATTTTTTTTCAGAATATGCCAATCTGTGGGAGAATTCCCACTGGGCTACACTTGGTCTGGCTCCAGGGTACTAGCACCTAGGCTTAATCCATCTTTTGTTTCTCGGTTACCTTTTGTTTCTCCTGTTGCCGTCTATGTGAATCTTGTCTGAGAGTTTTTCAAGGGTACAAAACATATGCAAAACTTGTTTGTGAATAATCCTGCAAACTGTGATATTCCTAAATTGGGTATTTGCATCTAACATTGTCGTTTTAGAGGACCAGTCAGGTTGTTTTGAGGATGTGGAAATTAACTTGCTTAAGTGTAAATTTGGAGAACAATAAAAATGCCCTTGGCTAAGGGAAGGTGTCTCAGTCCTCGAAGAGGCTGGGTCCCCCTGCAGCTGGAAGGCTAAAAACATTTTTAAGGTGCCTGTATCTTTATTCCATGGACCCGAGTGAACTCACACCCACACGACTACATTTGTTTTACAATACATTTAGAATCAATAATTTATATTTCATTCTTTTCTTTTTTATTCTTTGCCTTTCTCCTGCCATTCTACTTTAGACTGAAAAAGTCATTGATGTCTAGTTATCCTGTTAGCAAGCTGAGGCACCACTGTAAGCCATTTTATTGTATATAAGAGGACAATTTATCTAGATGACATTTGAAAGGGAGTTTCACTCTAACATTTTTCTTCTAAAACATAGGGATGTGAAAATGCATCGAATGCTTTCCATATTGCTACTGAAAACAACCAATCTACAAATAAAAAGGTGCAGAATTAGCCTTTGTGTGGTGTTAATAATAAATTGCTGTGGTCTCTGTTACTGAATGAGTGGACGTCTTAGGAGATGTGGAAAGAAGAGGTGTTTATTACAAAAGTGGTGGGAACTGAACAACACAACCACAGTACACATTCAATCTGGCTTGAAAGGTAGGACAAGAAAAGTGGTGGTTTTCAAAAACTTTTCTTTTTTATATATTCTTAGCTTGCCTGACAACTGTATTGGGTAATTATCACTCTTTTCCTTTGATCAGATCTTGTCATCTGATCTACACTACTCTCTTTGCAAGAATCTGGTACCACTGATAGATAGATCTCACATGCAGAGAAGAGGAACTTTGATTAATATAAAATGAGAAAACATAAATCATCATGAAGGACACATTAGTAATCATGAACTGTGTAAGAGCACACACATCCATATTCTTATCTTCTAGTTAGTCACTGATACTTAAACAAATTGATCTAAAGAAGATTTTTCAACAGTTTGATAAAGATCAAGGTATATTTTATGTACATAAAATGGATGACAAATTATGTAGAAGTTGACCCGAACTGAAGAATTATTAATTCTGTAATTTAAAATTTGAAGACATTGCCACTAGAAACTTGAGCTAAGAAGGTAACTGCAGCTGGAGCAGCCTTGTATTCACTGTTTACCCTCTTCACAACCTCAATGCTTTAAAAGTCAGACTGGACAAGCAACTGAACATTTTCTTGCATATGGGAAGAATGCTTCAATAGTGCCAGCAGATTCTAGACAACCATTCTGACTCAATATGCTGCCCTCAAGATTTGAAATATTTAGACTTAAGCTTCTAAACAAAATTCTTAATTTACTCACCTGCCTAAAAGACTCTAAAAAACAAAAAAGACTAAAAAACAAAAGCAAAACAAAAGTAAAGACTTCTAAATTGACCTAAAAATAATCTAAAATAAGGCAATCATACAATATTTTATTTAGTTTTCATATGCAAAGGAACTTCCCCCCCCTTATGAACATATGCTATGAAAAAAAGTGAAAAATTAGACATTTAATTTTAATACAATAATATCCACTTGGCATACCCACAACTGTTCTAAACTCACTTTGTTTTCTTTTTCCAACTGTCAAAAATGATATTAAAGAAATAATGCTTTAATGAAATATCTGGAACATTTATGGTTATGTTTTCCCCATAACAGAATTATGTATTTTGGAATAATAATAAGTTAGTTGTAGTCATTTGTCAAATTGAATACTAAAAACTTTAAATTTCTGTAGACACTAATGAGTTAAAGTGATGTTAGATAATAATTCATTAAAAAGTTGTTTTTAAGGAGCTAAAATTGAGACCATGAATATAATAGAAACTATACATATAGGTAAATCTAGGATAGAAATCAAACACAGCTAACTTTTGTTTATGAGCATTTTAGTGTACTGCTTTAATATGTGAGATGAAACACAGGCCAATGACTTCAGTTAATTTTTAAAGAATACTCATTAAACTATTTTGAAAAAAAATGATAGTGCTTTCCAGTAAGGAGGCACTGAAAAGCTAATGTGTCCAGTTTGCAAAATAATATGGGATTAAAACATCCCTAAAGGGCTTAAGAGGGGACACTTTTTTTTTTTTTTT
>LZPO01029418.1:0-11754 GCA_001675575.1 Neotoma lepida
ATCAATAGGATGCTGACCTTGGAAAGTAATTACTGTTAGAACTTCTCCTTTGGTGGTTTAGAGTTACACTTGCTTCCTTCATATAGTAAGGTACTGACCAGTGTCTGAAGAAACTGCCCCCCTCTCCCTGCCAGGGGGCACATCTTTGGAGTTGTCAATAATTTGGACTCACATATTAAATGGAAAATGCAGAAAGCTGTAGGACAAAATAGACTTTGTCATTTGAGCAGTGATGGTGTTTAGTAAGAGAGTAGGAAGTATGAGATGCTTCCTAAGCTTTGGAACGACAGGTCCATGCAGTGATAGCCTCCTGCTTGGAAGGTTTTCCATCCTGAACCCTGGAGGTTACATANTTGTATCTGCTTGTAATAGAACTTTGTTCTCAGATGTTCTGTTGTCTTTACAAGTGCTTCATGCTTTAACATTATGAATAGTTCTTCCACTTTCTTAGAGCTTCCTGCTTTAAAGAATGTGTTTTCTTTAAGAAGGAAACATTTTGAGTACCACCAGAAACCCAAATCACCACTGTAACAACTGTCTGACACTTCAAAGGGACATGTTTATTTTTAGTGCCTATGGGAAGACTAGTATAACACAGACTTCAATTTCCACTCAATTATTTATTTACTCCTTACTCTAACTTTAAGATAAATTAATAAATGATATTGTAGGAAAGTTAATGTTTTCTATAAAAATAATATTTAAAAAGCACAATAGTTTATATTTCAAATTTTTAGAGTTTGTAAACATTTTTCAGAATTTTAAAATGAATTTGCAGATAAAAAATATTGATACTTTTATCTGAAAACTTGAGTATGTTAAGGTTAAGACATTTTATCCATTTAAAATATGTTTAAGCATATGAGTTAAAATACTTATTTATCTGTTTAAAAAGTACTTTAGGATCCTGTGGCTCCTTCAGACTTCCTCAAGTCTTTTTCTGAAATTAAACTTCAATTCTGGAGTTTAGTTCATACAGACTCTCTCTTCATCATGAGCATATTTATTTTCTACCTGATTGAAAACACCATCTCCTAACTTGTCAGCAGCTCAGTTGAGCAGTCAAACTGTATTATTCAATATCTTGTCTGACATGAGGACACCAGTCCAAAGAAAGAGATATCACAAATTGGTGCCACACTTCAATAAATAGAGACATTTTATTTTGCACCACACTAATTCAATCCAGTTCAGTTAACTCTTTTTTCCCCCATGTAAGGACAGATTAAAAAAAGGCAGCCATGAATGACTGAGTTGGTCATGTGTTTGACACGTCAGTGTATGTATACAAAGCAGACCACAATGGAGGGCTCAGCCTTTGGATTTCAGACAATACCAGTGTGGGAGCCTCACTCAGCACATGGTGCAGAGTGGGGACCTCAGCTCACAGGCAAGCTCATACCCATGTGCATGCTCAGGTACCAAGGGCAGGGACTGGACTGTTGCCCTGAATACCTTGCCCTCCCAGCCCTTACACTGTAAACTCCAAGAATCTCCAGCCCTTTCTCAGTCTCTTTTGTTTCATTTTAGCTTCTTGAGCAAAAATTACTCAACACTGCAAATTGTTTTGTGATTTTTTGATAAAATCTGTGATCTAAATGTGTTCCTTAAAAATCCTTTTGATAATATAATGCCCATGCTTCTGTTATTTCTCAGTTCACTAATTTCTCCCTGAGACAGACCACTGACTAGATACAGTCATGGTATTTTATTCTTGGAGTAGAGCAGAGTAGATCAAAACCTCAAATGTGGAACATTGAGATCTTATTGAGAGGAAACTAATATTGTTGGGAAACATGCACTTGCTGCTTCATGGATAAGGTCTGAGGTCCTTGAGTTTGGCCTTAGAACCCTTCAGGAGCATCTTACTCCTGCAGTTTGTGCTCCAAAGCCCTGTAGTGATGGCATTGCCTAGCCAAGTCTCCACAGAGCTCTCTTCTAGACAGCCAAGCCTCTCTGTCAGTCCTGATTTTCCCATGAAACAGGCCTTCTTCAATGAATGCCATGAGAGAACATGACTTTCCCACATTTGCTCTAAGAATTTTAGGATACCCTACCCCTCCATCCTGTGAATGAGGCTTTATCCCATACTGAAGTGAGATTGGCCTTTAATCCCAAATGCCTGTGTGGTGCTTCAGCAGTACAGTCAGCACTCGGAAAGATCTGTCAACAGGAAACAGGCATAGGACTGGTGACCCAGCTAGGACAGATCTCAGAGCCAGATTCCAGCAGTCAGCACTGGAAGGACTCATACCCATTGCCTACTTTCCTTTATTTTTAAAATGAAGTTATGGAAGATAGAATTTGGTACCTCTTGGCTCTCTTAATTGGCAGGAAAGTAACAGTTAATTTTGATAAAGAGTTTAAGAGTCCAGATAAAGTACTCCAGATGTTCGTGAAATCATGCATGGAACATGCTCTTTCTGCTCTTTGTTTTCCGAGTTAGTCCATTCGTGTTCTCGATCCATAGCAGTCTTGTTTGAGAGACACTTTTACCATCATGGTTTTACAGGTGAAGGAACCAAGATACAGTCAAAGAAACTTGTTCAAGGTCACAAAGCAGCAGGTTCAGGGCTAGAGCTACAGCTCTAGGGCCCTCGACTCCTTCTCTGCTTTGGTGTTCTGGCACCCCTGAATGTAAACCATGTTACCCATGGGACTGTGCACCAGTGGATATGGGTGTAGTGCAGTATTCTGCTTATCAGGAAGCATGCATGAGGTCACGGAGCAAGGGGACATTAGTCTCATTGGCCCCTTCATTCCAATAGCTTAGATTGAGAACTGGAGAAAGCAAAAACCACCCATCAGCAACTGCTACCACAGTACAGCACTGTAAGTTTGTTCTTACTGTTTCATTTCTTGTCAGGGTTTTGAGGCATGGACAATTCTATGACACTAGTGTAGGACCTTGCAGAACACCACGCATATGGTGACATACAGGGATGGGGAAATGTGGCAGCCACACAAGCCTGTCAGTGGTACACTGCAGGTGCTCAGCATGTGTCTCATGGTTGTCTGCCTGGTCACTCAGCCCCACTGCATTGTTAAAGTGCTTCTACAGGCTCTCTTCCTAGGAAAAGTCCACACCCAGTTCTTATAATCTGGCTGTGCAAACCTGAGTCACAACAAGTGTACTGAGGGTACATAGGAAATTCTCTTGCTGTGGTCCTTCCCGCAAGCATCATGCCTTTTAGGGTTTGCAGTGTGGGACATGACCTGTAATTAGGGATGTGTCCCAGACAAGATTTCCATTGTCCATACTTTCTGTCACACAATCAAAATTTTAAAAGGGAATTCCCTCAGTCTTCAGAGGAATCTGTTTTTTTTTTATGTAGTATGCAGATAATGGAAAAATTTGTCTTATAGTTAAGTCTTCTTTTTAATATGTGTATGTGGAGTAAAAAGACTCCTAGGGCATTAATATGCTTTGTAGCTGTTCTGGGGATAAGTGTCTTAGATGCTGGGTACAATTTAAAGTGGAAGAGCACTGATGAAAGATTTACTCATCAGATGGCTTTGAAGTTGAGCTTCTCTGGGGTGGTTGTAGTCTCCTTCCTAATGGGCATGTTTCAAAGGAGAAAGTGGCTGTGGCATTCTGCTGTGATGTGTCCAAATGAACAAGATCTGTTTTGTTTTGGTCTGTTTCTGACTAAATTTTGGAAGTTAGCTATTTAGAAATCACATTAATGACAGAAATAGTTTCTGCCACTGTGGACTCATTCTCATTGACAAGGTAAGGTTTGAAAGTTAATTTTTCCAATACAGTTGACATTTTAAACAAAGGGTGCCTGAGTTCTTTTATTTTATAACCTTTCCAAACCTAAATTTACTCAGCTTTCCGCAGTCATATATCAAAAGGGTTGAGGGTATGTCTATATAAGATGAGGAATATATTATAAGAACTCCTTTTATAAAATATCTTGCTGGTAAAATCACTATGCTTAAATATTTATAAACTATGTATTTAAGATTGATGGTTCTTTGATTCTGATAACTGGAGGATTTTCTTTCAGGGTTTAAACCTGCAAATGCTTTAAGGATGTTGAGTAAATACTGTTTTGCTTTCTACGTTTTGAATTGAATTTCACTTACCTAAGCTAGGACTTTAGGCAGACATGTTGAAGTGTGGCTTAAAATGTTTCTATTTTTGTTTCTTACCATACAGACTGTGCCACATTTAACCTTTATTTTATGCTTTATTACTTAGTTTTCACATGAATCCAACAAGCAGTGAAGACCTCAGGAAAATCCCGGTAAGTTGACAAGGGGTTACAAGATCAACAGAGAGCAAGCCTGGCTTCTCTATAGCACACATTTCCCAAATGCCTCTGTCTCCTTGACCACCTTAGTGGCAGAAATATTGTTGATCAGCGTGGTGGTTTGGAGAGAAAGAAGAAAGTGAAATTGAGACGTCTTTATTGTACAAGTGAGTGTGACTTCTATATGTGCTCAGAGACAGTTCAAGCTAATGCAGTTACAATCAACATCTATCTAGTATATACATGTTTGTTTATAACTTGTAACCTCAATGTGAAAGTTGTATATCAGAGTCAACATTATAGTTGTGAAAGTGAACTGACGTTTGTTGTTTGGACAGGGATTGAATATAAAGCAAAGCTGCTTGCCAATATACAATAGGAAAGCAGTGTGGTAAGAGACCAGAGTTTACCAAGGCAAGGCTTTGGAAGGACAAATACCTCAGGATACTTACCTTCCAAGTCAGACCCAAACCAGAGCTATCCCAGGATTGGCAGCAGTCAGTTAAATGGATGTGTGTAGTTTGCAGTGATTGTTGAGGTAGCTTAACTTTGTTTTATTGTTATCTGAAGTTCAGGATTGTATAGGAGAGTTCAGTTGCATCTGAGTCTTCTAAATATGTTGACCTGGAGAAAAATCACTTTATAAAAATATAGACAAATGTTTCTTGGGGGAAAACTATATTCTTACTGAGTAACAGAAAGAGGCCAGTGGCTGCTGTTTCAACCATCTGCCCTTAATGTGTGTGATCCAGATGTATTTAAATTTTTTTCCTAGCAATTGTATATCACAATTTCTAGTATATGGTTTGTCTAAAAGAAGTCAAGGTGGGGTTACAGTTTATTTTAGAAACCATTTTAAGTACAGCTGTGTGTCTAAAGAATGGTAGAAGACACTATGGATGCACAGGACTTTAGATAATGCTTTTGCTGTTTTATGTAAATGATTTTTAAGTTTTGATGTTTCATAAATACTCAAGTCTTTATAATATGGCAGTCTTGAAGCAATGTCAGATGATATGAAGTCAGCCTTTGATCAGATAGTGAAATGAATTCTACTGGGCTGTTACTTAATCTCAAGCAAAATGCAACATCAAAAATCTATTTAATATGTAGCTATTGTTTATTAGGTAACCTTAATTACAATTTCTGTGTGCTTGTAGATGTACTTTTCCAAATCTTATAATTTATTGCTGTTTAAACATCCTCAGAAATCTTTAAAGAATAAAATGTGAAAATTGTTTTAGTTCAAGGATTTAAAGGTGATAAAAGAATCCTTGATGTGTGATTATTTTTCTCTGGAATCTAACTATTCTAAATGACAGTTAAAGGATTACTAGGTGTTGCTAATGTACTGCAAGATACAATTAAGAGGAGAAAGCGTCCTTACAGACTAGTTTTCAGGAGACGTATTTGAACAATTTTTATGTTGAAGATTATAAGATGTTTGAAGTAATTTACATGAAGTTCTCCAGTAATAGCCATCCACCAAGTTATTTTCTCTCCTTCTGGACGGAGTATTGTGTAATTAGGTTTGTATGTCGACTATGCTGGTGCCAACACCTGTCTGTGGAGGCTCGGTGTTTAGGCAGGAGCAGTAGCCAGTTGAAAGGGCAGTGTGAGCTCTTTAAGGCCTAATTAAGAACTGAAAGGGAGATGAAGAGAGGAGGACAAAAGATGTGAAAGGAGCTGAGATGATGTTCCCAGAGCAGAGTTCCTCATTATACAATAATGAGATGATCCGAGAACACCAGGCCTTCATCTCCTCCCTCTCTCTCCTCCAGTCGCCTTGGATGTCAGTTAGTACCCCACCAATATTTGGTTACCAGGACAACCTTTCTTTAAATCTTCAGTTATTTTGAGTCATGATAATTTGCTTTTGTCTGGATTTAAATATTGTAAAATTTACATATATATTTCCTAGTTTAGAAGACTAGATTGTGTGTAAGGTAAAAATAGCTAATAATTCTGAGAGTCTTCCACATGAGTCTTATTATTTAAAATTCTGATTAAAAACTTAAGAGGACTGTTCCTCTCTCCCCCCAGTCCTCCATCTTTGTGTCTGTATAAGGGACTTTACTTTTAGCAGACATGAAATAGAGCAGAAAAAGGATTAGTTGTGAAAGAAAAGAGACAAGGAAAATTTATATTAAATTTCAAAATAGGAAAACCTCTTAAAATGTGTGCTGTGAAATTTGGGGGCAAAATACTGAATTCGTGGCAGTCCTATTGCAGGCTGCATTTGCTCTCCCAGTTTCAAGGTTGAGTTTTCAGTTTTTCCTGGATGTTAGTAAATATACCTTTGAAAAACAATTTTTGTATTTGCTTGAGAGTATTCCTCTTTAAGCAAACTATTTTTTTGTAACCAGAAAACATTTTAACATTGTTTATATTAGTTAATATAAATCTTTATTATTTCCTTTGAAGTTATAAATGTGTGTGTATGTGTGTAGTAATATGTCAGTTTAAGAATTGTAAGCCTAAAATTACAAAATTTGCATGGTTCTCAAATATTGAGTTAAATCTGGAGCCAAGGCTGAGCTATATTAATTATTTTTATTCTTTCCCAGAGTGTAGTTTATGGCACATGTGTCTCTAAGATGTTTTCCTGTTCAGAAACCTGAGACTGAATTTTGGGTAAAATATCCACTTGAAAAGAAGACAGGAGAACTTTACTAAGAACAGAAATTCATTTCTAGGAAGTAGACCAGGGTGAAGGAGATAAAGAATATGTTTGTGTATTGTTCATTCTGGCTGCAAGTATTGAACAATATTCTGAAATACTGGGTAATCTTGTGAGACTAAGATGATTCCTATCATGGCATTTAGACCACTTATATCATAATGGAAATTTTTGTGGCATGTCATTTATTTTCCTTAAATAAATGTTAAAATATTAACTACATTAATCAGTATTATTGGTGCAGTATTAAATATAACCATGTGANTGATTTTTAAATGTATGCCATCACTTGTAATTTTAAAAATTATATCTATATATTTATATATANCTTGATTAAAATTAGAGAGTCTTAACAGATGCCATTATGTTAAACTCATTAAAAAATCAACAACATAAAGCTGGCAACCTCTAAGTAACATAGCCCATTTAGTTTAATTTCATGACTCCCATGATTCTCAGATTTTCCAGTAAATATTTTGTTGGGGAAGTGAAATCACAAGAGTTGGACTTTATTATTTTAAAATGCAGTTCAGAAAAAAAATTAGTCAATAGATAACAGAATTCTGGAGCTGAAAGGGTTTGGAGATGCCTCATCAGATAAGGGATGTGAGACTCAGGCTGATTCTGGCCTCATTTTTATACACTATTACTTGTGCTAAGGTACAAAAATTATCTTATTTCTGACAAATCAAAAATATCTCTGTAATTTATCTTGTCTTTACTATAGAAAAATGCATAATACAATGTATATTTTATGATAATATAATTAATAAATTTATAATTACCTCTAAACAACCGTTGGTTGATACACTATGTTATACGCTTAGTTGACCCAAGAGAGAAGGTGGCAGCCAGCATTTAACCCCAGAATTATCCTTACAGGGCTTAAGAGCAACATTTAAAATGTTGGGGCACAAGTAATTTAATTCAGGAAGTTTCAATTTTTCCTATTTGCTAATTGAAAATAAAATGTGTTGTTTAAAGTATATCTCAGAATTGAAACTCACTTTTCTTAAATATTATGTTTATTGACTTATAATTAAAGGAAGTTTATAATAAACTTCAGTATCTAGTAAAGGATTTGATTTTCCTGTTTGAGTTCTTGGTAAGTATTCTTTTTTAAGTGGTGCCATTTTAAATTAACATTTATTAAATGTTAAAAAAATTCTTTGCACATTTTATCATGGCATTATAGAGGCTGTTAAGGTTTTTATAGCATCCAAATTCATGTTTGAGTATTTCAATAGCTCTGGAAGTAGCCTCTGATCCCCCAGATGATCTTACCCATCGTGGCCATGTTAATTTCCTAGAACATTGCCTCAAAGATATTTCTGCTTACAGTTGATCATAGCAGAAAAGCTAAGAAGTGATTCGCTTCTGCTTAGAAACTTTATTTCCCTTAGGAAAATACTACAGGTCCTCAAGGATGACACTGCCCATGCTTGATGGTGCAGTGGGTATCNCCAGAGCCTCTCTTCTCTCTTGTTTCCTGGTTATGCCTCTCTGGCCTGTGGCAGGCCACTGGACCTTGAGCCCTGTTTGCTAATTGTCCATGCTCCTCACACGGCCCATTTCTGCCTGTTGTGAAGGGTGTGAAGCCTGTTGCAAGCTGTCACCACCTGAGCCCTGAGGCCTTGGATATTTGAGAAGCTTCTCAGTCTAAAGTTTGTATATCCAGGAAGAAGGGGCACATTCGAGTGACTGGGATGTCACTCTAGCTTCTGCCTGGGGTCTCGCAGTAGGAGCATATGGTGAAGTTCTAGCTTTGGCTTTAATGGAAAAGTTCCAGATACATAACAGTCAAAGAGGATGCTGAAGATGGGAGAACAAAAGTCTTTCTGCATTCCCCAGGCCTCACTCATCCTCTGCTGGACAGATTCTCTTGAGTCCTGCCTTAGGAACAAGCAAACTAGTTTTCTTAATATTTTAGTTGATTTTCTTACAGCAAAATGGAAGTGTTTTGGCTAACNGTGATGCAAATCATCCTAAATTGTTGGGTTTAAGGATAGAACTGTGTTTTCAAGGCATAAAGTATGCTGCTTTGTATCTAGACATATACATAGTGGATATCTAAATCCCAGGGCATTGGGACGTAGGGAGTATTATAGGGTCCATCTTCATCCTCAGGGCCATCTTCATCCTCACAAGTTGTTTTCCTTAGGTTTTGTTGTCACAACACTGTTAAAATGAAACAAGTTAAAGTAAGGATATCTTTTGATTGTATTTATGCTTTTGCTTAATTTTTTTTGGCCACTAGGATATCATTAGCTAAATAAATAAGTGAGATGAGAGGCCATGTAGCTATCCTGACCATAAGTATTAATGTGGCTGTAGCTGAGCTCCGAGCTTCCTGATAACAGGGCAAAAAATGGAAACAACATCAAACAAATGAATGTTGTGTATGGGAAGTGGAAAAACATCCATTACTCAGGGAGAAAAAGCTCATTTTGCTGATTAGCTAAGACAGAAGTTATATCCATGGATCATTATCATTGGTTTAGTTCCAGATGCATTCATCATTTTTCAACAAATTAGAGAAGCAGACTCATATTTCTGTTTCTCACAGCCATCATCAATAAAAAGCCCAGGCAGAAGTGGGAATCTGAATTTAGTGGAGTAATTCTGTGAACACAGTGTCTGTGTGTGCACTTTCTATAGCTTCTGCCAGTCCTTTGGCTAGATCCCTACAGATGTTTAGTTTTAACCTATTTTCATTACATTGGCTAACTTGTAGTTTGAAATTATAGAGCATGTGCCGTCAATTCCCTCTAGCATGTTGAGGATGGAACCTAGGACCTTCTACATGCTAAGCAAGTGCTCCACCACTGAGCCACACCCTCAACCTCCCGTTGTGGTTTCGTCCTCACTGGTATGGGCAGGCTCTACACCCAGAAGTTGTTCCCAGTGTAAGAAGGAGTTCCTGGTGTGGAGTTGAATCAGGCTTAGTCTGTCTGCTCTCCTTCCTTCCTGGGACTAGCTGGCACATGGGAACTGACACCCTGGTTCTAGTTATGGCTGGAAAGAAACTTTATCAGCCTCAGCAAAACCAGAAGATGAAATTCTGAATAGCTCTTAATGTCTGTCACTGTCCTGTCTGCTAAAGCAAGTCTGCATTTCGTTACAGGACAACAATCCTTTCGATGCCACGGCTGGGTACCGGAGTCTGACCTACGAAGAGGTGCTGCAGGAACTGGTGAAGCACAAAGAACTTCTTCGGAGGAAGGACACCCACATCCGGGAGCTAGAGGACTACATTGACAACCTCCTTGTCAGGGTGATGGAGGAGACACCCAGCATCCTTCGAGTACCCTACGAGCCATCCAGGAAAGCTGGCAAGTTTACCAACAGCTAGTGGAGCCAACAGGACTGTATTTATAGTTGAGAAGAGAGAATGAGAGGGAATAAGAAGGAAGGAAGAGAGAGACCACGCTGTCAGGTTTCACCTCCTCCTCTCCATCATTGGGAAAAGGTGTTGATCCTGTACATATTCACAGGTATTATCTAGAGTGACCTTTGGAGTGAGTAAAGCACTCTAGACTCTGACACTGAAAATGGGCCATGCCCCGATGAGTGAACAGTTTTGTGGCATCACTCGGGTGCTTGTTCTGGACCCCTGTCTGCCATAGGCCTGGAAATATCTTCAACATCCCATGAGTTATTCCTCAGGAATAGTTTCCATAAAGCAGAATTGATACTGTTGTGGGATTCTTAGAAGTCAGTCTAGACACACTTAGCGTCAGGAACACTGCTCATTATAAACACTACTAAAAAAAAACCAAGTTCCTCATATATCTGTGACAATGTATGTTCAAGTGTCTCTGTGTATAAAGTACATGCATATACCTCATACACACATGTGTTTTTAAGACATTTAAAAACAAGTGGTTGCCTCTGAGGTTAGGATACCAATCTTATAGTTTAAAACATGCTTTTGGAGTATACACCCAGGACTGCTTGTCACCAGGACCACCCCACCTCAGTGGCGAAGCTGCTTCAATCCACTCCTGATTCTCTGAACCCTGATTTTGAAGGGATTCACTACATCCACCTCCAGCCTCCAACATCAACCCCCTCCCCGAAGCCCTGTGCCCCAAAATGTGATGATCTCAAGTTTTTTCAAGGAATGACAAGATTTAGGGCTCTTTATTCTTTCCACAGAAGTATGGATTTCTTCAGCCAGTGCTCTGGTATTTGAGTTTATGGGAAGTATGAGCAGGAGATAGGCTAGAACAGTTTGTTCCACTGTGGATCATGAACAAAGGCAACAACAGCAAAGTTGTATCTGAAAATGAGCTAGGGGGTGGCGGGGGGTGGGGGACTGGTCGTCTGTTGCCTGATAACCCAAGGCAACAGCAAGTTCTAGGAAGGAAGGGCTTAGTTTCAATTTCATCAGTAGTAGAACAGATGGTTGCCTTTGAGCCCTGAACCAGAGACTGCAGCAGTGAGTGTTGAGAGCAGCCCTTCACCAGCATCACAGCATGGAGCACCCCACATCCACCCTTGAGGAACTGATTTGTCACCAAATTATGGGGTGGGTCTTTGTTTAAGCCCACCTCCCTAGAATGGTAGTTCCTCTGTGGATTAGCTTCATGTACTTGTAGAAAATTATCCTAAAATTTAAAATGAAAAGTGATGAGATAAGAATATTGCTGATCTTCTGCTGGTATTTCAGCCTTTCAGATCTAAATACTCTGAAACAGACCGTCTTTCTGAATAGAGAATGAAAAGACTGCCTGCATACAGGTGGGGAGAACGTTCCTCAGCCCTGTAGTGAATTGCATTTTTCTGATATTTATCTCTAATAAGACTTCACTG
>LZPO01029419.1:0-11745 GCA_001675575.1 Neotoma lepida
TACCAAGAAGAGGTATAAAACCTGGGGGAAAAAGTAAGGCAAGAGTGAATCCTGTTGTATATCACTTTAATTGCTATGGTGTCTGCTAGAGCTCAATCCTACACCTTACACAAGTCATTTTACAGCTTACAAAATTTATGGACATCCGCTTACACCTATTGTCAACTTTAGGCACAGAACATAGAGTGTTTATCCATTAGTTCCAAACCCTAGGTTTGTCAAGGGTTGTGAAAATTTCCATACCCTGATATTAAGCCTCTCTGCTGATGCAGTAATCCAAATCAAATGAATCAAACTGAATTAAGGATTAAAAGTCCAGGTTTAATGAGTAAAGCACTCCTGGATGATTTTTCAACCTCCAGAGAAGAGACAGGAAGGAGAGACTGAAAAACCACATGGCCATTCTCTGGAAGACAGTTTAAATATCCTGTAGGTGTGGTCTTGAGAATCACTGGGGGAGGACTCACCATTTGGCAGGTTTTTGTAATGAGGCAAGGTTTGGAGAGAGAGAAGTGTGGGAGGAGAAGCTGAGGTGGAGCTTCCACCTGAACATCCCAGGCTCTTTCAATATATAGATGCTGGTTCATGTCTGGCTACTTCCTGTGGGACATGGAACAATGTGTGGAGGGGGAAGTTGGGAGTCAGTGGGTGCACACTCAGCAGGAGATGTGGGTGAAGAAGCATCCAGTTAACTGCCATCCTGGAGACCTCAGGCATCTGTTTTTTGAAGAAGCAGAGAAGGCAAGTTGCTAGGAAAAAAATAATTATTAACACCTTCCCTATGACTGCCAGGAAGAATGCTGGTTGTACTGACAAAGATGAATGCATAAGGCAGAAGAGCAGATAGGTCCTTCATTGAGACATCTTGAAAAACTGGAGGGTGGAACACCCCAGCTGCTGGGCAGACAATGTATCCTGAATAGGTGCCTGCTCNAGCCTGGAGAGATGGTACCAGCATGGTGTCCGAGAAGCTTGGCAGCCAAAGGGGTGGTGAAGATTATGGTGTATGGTCCTGTCCATCGGGGCTCAAGAGATTTAAGAGCTAGTTGTTTGAAGAGTACTTGGTCCCCCAAGGGGAGTGGGGCAGGTTCAGGGGCAGTTGGGTCCATTGGTGTGGGGACATGGAGATAGCTGTCAGCATGTGAATAGAGAATGGACTTCAGAAAAGAGAGGTAGCGGAGGTACCTACCCAGTGGAGGAGTTTGGGCCAGGAGGTGGTGATTGAGGAGGAAGGGACTTCCATAAAGTAGCTTAAAATGGCTTAGGCCTGTAGGAGAGCATGGGGTGTCCCAGAGGCGGGTAAGGGCAATGGGGAAAAGGGAGGGCCAAGATAACCTAAGTTCAATGGAGAACTTGGTGAGCTGTTGTTTAATGAGTCCCTTGACCCTATCAACCTTTTCTAAGGATTATGGATGGTAGGGGATGCTGAGAGCATCCAACATGACCTCCATGACCCTGGAAGTGAAGGTTGTTCATTTGTATGGTCTGTGGCAGGCCAAATCGAGGGATGATGTGGTCCAGAAGTACCCAAGCCACCACATCTGCTGTTTTCCTGGAAATGGGAATGGCTTCTATCCATCCTGTAAAAGTGTCAACAAGAGTTAGGAGATAACAGAGTTTTTTATAAGCGGGCATGTGAGTGAAATCAACCTGCCTAACTTTGCCTGGTTGGTATCCTTGAAGCTGATGCAGAGGCTGACATATCTGGAGGGCCCTGTGGGGTGGTCTTGGCACACATCTGGCAGGAGTAGTGAACCTGTGAAATACGAGCTCAAAGATGAGTAGAGTCAAAGAGGGCCTCTAAGAAATGGAACAAAGCTTTGGGGCCTATGTGTAATGTCTGGTGGATGTCTGAAATGATGGACAGTGCCTGGTCCTGAGAGAAGATGAGGAAGTTATTTAAGTAGAACTATCCATCCTTTGTCTGTGTGGCTCCTTTTTTTCAGGAGTTCATCCCTCTCCCCTGTTGATAACAGGGCTGATAGGAGGGTGTCAAAAACAAAATATGTTCTGTTCATCCAGAGGAGCGGGAGGCCAGTCCCTAGGCTGAGCCAGCCTTGGCATTGTCTAAGGCCACTGAGGCCTTCGAGGACAGGTGTCTCCAGCAGTGAATTATAGCTACTTCTGCAGGGAGCTGGAGGCCCTCCAAGAGCTTGGCTATAAGGGGTCCATTAACTATGGGAGTGCCCTTGATAGTGAGGAAGCCCCTTTCCCTCCAAAGGACAGAAGGTGTATGGGCTACTAAAAAGGCATATTTAGAGTCAATATAGATGTTAAACCATTGACACTTGGCTATCTGGAACACTCTAGTCAAGGCGATTAATTCAGCCTTTTGTGAAGAGGTCCCCATTGGCAGGTGAGTCACTTCAATTGCTTTAGTGGAAGTAACCACTGCATACAGTGTTTGGTGGTTTCCAAAACTTCCATCAACAAGGAGAGTGAGTTGGGGGTTTGTGAGGGGTTGGTCTAGGAGACCAGGCCAGGGTGAATACAAGGTCTCCATAGTCTCTGAGCAGGAGTGAGAGGAAGTACCAGAAGAGGAAGGGACAGATAGGAGGGTTGCAGAGTTTAGGGAAGGGCTAGAGGTCAAGGTAACTTAGGAGTTTTCTAGAAACAGTAAATGAAAGACTCGGACTTGTAAGAGCCAAAGAAGGGAAAGAGAGGAGTGACTCAGAAGGTCTGAGAGATGGTGAGTGGAGTATACCACAATTGGCTGGAACAAGGTGATCTTGAGAGCCTCCCAAGTGAGTTCAGCTGTGCTGCTAGAGCTCTCAAGCATGGCTGCCATCCAAAGACAGTGTTTGGAGAGAAATGCAATGGCCTGATTTGAAGGCCCAACTGGTTGGACTAGAACCCCAGTGGCCACTCCCAACTTTTCATCTGTATAAAAGTGATAAGATCGGGAGAGGTCTAGAAGATCTTGGGGGGATTAGCAGGGCATCTTGCAGTAAAGAGAAGTCATGGTGGATGGTGGCTGGATGGGTGAGGGGCCCCTTGGGAGTTTCTCTGGCTGCCTAGTATAGAGGCTTGGCCATAATGGCAAAGTTAGGTATCCAGTGATGGAAGAATCCCAACAGGCCCCAAAATGAGAGAATCTGGTCCACTGTAATCAGGGGCTGTAAATCCCACAGGGCTTGGACTCTGTCAGAGGTCTTAGACCCTGGGCTGAGTTGGATGCCCAAATATACTACAGTGGGAGAGCACAGCTGAGCCATAGATGGTGAAACACGATATCCCAGGGAGCCGAGGTAGCTCAGGAGCAGAGAGGTGGCTTGTTGGGACAAAGGCAGGGTAGGGATGCACAGAAGGAGGTCATCTACATACTGGAGGAATGTGCTAGGACTGGGGTCAAAGGTAGAGAGATCCCGAGCCAAGGCTTGGCTAAAGAAATGGGGGCTGTCCTGAAAACCTTGAGGGAGAACAGTCCACGTAAGCTGTCTGGAGGACCAAGTGTCAGGGTCCTCCCAGGTGAAGGCAGAGAAAAAGTATGAGTCAGGGTGTAAAGCGACAGTGAAAAAGGGATCTTTTAGGTCCATAACAGTAAAGTGGGAGGTGGCAGGAGGAATGTCAGACAGGAGGTTGTATGGGTTGTTAACCACTGGGTATGTTGGAATAACTGTCTCATTAATGAGGCAAAGGTCTGGAACTAAACAGTAAACCCAGAGGCCTTATGCATGGGAAGAATGGAGGTGTTGCAGGGCGAGTCAGTAGGAATTAAAAGTCCCTGAGATAAAAGGTGGGTGATAATGGGCTTAAGGCTTTCGAAATGGGTTTCAGAAATAGGAAATTGTGGTCTGGAAGGGAAGGAGGAGGGGTCCTTAAGGTGAATTAGGACTGGATGTTAGTGAGTAGCCACTACCAGAGTAGAGGTATCCCATACTCTGGGATCTGCTGGATATGAGAGAATAGGGACAGGACAGTCTGGGGTAGGAACCTGTGAGGCTATTAAGGGAGAAAGGTGGGAATAAGGAGAGGCTGTGGGGGCCAAGATAAGTGTGGCCCCAAAGCAACTGAGACTATCATGACCAAGTAGAGGTACAGGGCAAACAGGTATGACTAGAAGAGTGTGAGAAGAATTGCCCAGAAAGAATACAGAGAAGTTACAAGGTCTTAAGTGGAAAGGAGGGGGTCCTGTCTACTCCCTGACAGAAATTGGTGAGGGAACTGGGGCATAAGTTTCTCCAGTCCCGCCTGGCCCCATGGTCCCACAGCTGCTTATAAAATAATCACTAGGGAGGCTTAATATTAATTGCAAATTATATGGCCTATGGCTCAAGTTTCTTACTAGATAGTTCTTATAACTTAACCCATAACTATGAATCTATGTATTGCCACGTTCTGTGGCTTTATCTGTGTCCCATTACATGTTGCTTCTTGGATGGTGGTTTGGTGTCTCCCCTTTTCTCCTTTCTTCTCTCATTATCTCTCTTGGATTTTCCCACCTGGTTCCATCCTGCCCTGCCATAGGTCAATGCAGCTTTATTTATCAGCCAATGGGAGCAATGCATATTCACAGCATACAGAACTGTGGGACCCAAGTAGAAGGTTAAAAAAGAATAGGTAGCTCCCATGTCCAATAGAAAGGCAATGGACTTACCCACTAACTGGAGCTGTATGCTAGGCTCAGAGAGGGAACTGGGAGTCACCAAGTCTAGGCCACATAAGTCCTCCACCAGGCTGAGGAGTTCGAAGGTTGGAAGAGTCTCATATGCTGGTGTTAGTGAGGCTGGACCTCAATGGTGTGGCACAGAGGATGAGCCACATGGGGGCATTCTGATTTTTGGTGTCTAGGCTGTCAGCAGATGGGACATAGCCTTGTTGGTAGCTAAGGGTCAGGGCAGTACAAAGACCAGTGGCATTCAGGCTGCATTTGAAGCAGGTTCCTGGTGGAGTTTACTTGGGCTGAGCTCCAGCAGGATGGAGTCTTGTGATCGACTTCTCTTGTCCCCCTTGGGGGTACCAGTGGCCTCTGTGTACCTACCAAGGCATAGAGCATAACCCTCTGTTGCATCCAAGCCTGTTGGGAATACCCAGCTGCCGCTTCTTGGGCATTAAAAAAAAATTTAAAAGCCATTTTCACCAATTCCTGTATAGGGGTTTGGAGACCCTCCTCAGCCCTTTTTAATTTCTTTCTAATATCTGGTGCTCACTGAGAAATGAAATGGGTGGCCAGGACTATGGTTCCAGCTGGGAAAGATGGGTCAAGATGAGTATACTGAACCATACTCTCTTGTAATTGATTTTTAATAAATGGCCAGATTTTTTCAGTTCACTGCATAATCTCTTGGAGCTTAACAAAATAAACAACTGTTTCCAAGGCCATTTCCATACCTTGGAGAAGGCATCAGACCATGAGGTCTTACCTCTGGTGGCCATTCTGACCCTGTTGGTAGTCCCTACAGCCCTCTGTAGCTGGCACAACCATGTCACCCACAGGGACCATATTTTTCACTAGGTGGGTCTGGTCTATATTCTGTCTTGCTGCCTGAACTTGACCTCACTCCTCAGAAGTGAGAATGGAGACCTGGATGGCATAGAGGTCATGCCAATGCCAGGTCAGCTCATAGGCTTGGAAAAGGTAACAAAACTCCTTGATATAAGCAGAAAGATTGGCAGAGAAGGAATCAAACTGCTTTTCTATCTGTGAGTGGTCCTGAAGGGAGAAGGGGGTGTGGACTCAAAATTCCTGCCACCTCTGGGAGAGTGCAGAGGAGGGTAGAAGTCTGCCAAGACTGAGTGTGAAAAGATAATGGAGAAGATGGAGGGGTTAGGCCAGTGTATGGAAGGGGACCAAGATATAGGTTGTGGCATCAAAGGATAGGGAGGTGCAGTGGGAGGGAGGGGAGGAGAAGGTGGGCAAAGCGGAGGAATTTGATCCTAGACCTTTGTCTCAGAGGGGAAAGAAGGCAGGAGGGGTGGAAAGAGGGAGTAATGTAAGGCATGTTGGCCACTGAATGGAACATGCTGCAGCATAGGAGGGTAGGCAGGGATGGGGGAGTGGGGGAGGTCCCAGTGTCTCTGGCAGCATGGTCAGGGCAGAATGTTCAGGGTCCTCATTCCCAGACAGGCAAGAATCTGGAGGTGCTGTGACCCTGGCCAACAAGACCTGAGCCATGAGACATTGGCTGCTGAAGGTGTCGTGATATGACATGTGGGAAGGCCTTGGCAGGTTTTAGACCAAGGTGGCCCTTGGCAAATGAGACATACCATGTGGGCATGATGGATAGTGGAAAGTTACTTACATGGTAGACATGATGTCCATGTGGCACATTTATTTGAGGGGAGGGTAGAGGGAATGGAGGGAAGGAGAAAAGAGAGATAGAAAGAGAAAGAGGGAGACAGAGAAAGAGAGAGGTGTGTGCTACTTCTGGTGAGAGGGGAGAAAGAGAGGAAGAGAAAGGGAGGGGCTTTTCCTTAAAAGAGGATTTACAGCAGGACACAGGATGGGTCCCTAAGGGGTGGTCCAGAATGCTAACATTCCTCCACTTTGATTATTATGAAAAGGTGAGTTATGGATAGCAAGTGGAGGGGGAATGAGGGCACTGAATTCTCAAGACTACTTCCTGTTGATTTGGGGGCAAAGTGAGGAGGGGAAAGTTGGGAGTTGGGGTCATGCACAGAAGGATGTGTGAGTGAAGAAGCATTGTCATCATGGAAATCTCAGGCATGGAGATCTAAGGCATCTGTCTGTTCCTTGAGGGAGCTGAGAGGGCAGGTTGCTAGGAGAAAAAAATAGATTGTTATCATTGGCCTCATGAGTGGGGGTAGCCATGAGAAGAGTGATAACTGCCAGGAAGAATGGAACAGAGAAGTGCCCTGGTTGTACAGAAGATGTAAGGTTGAATAAGTGAGACATGAGAGTGGATGTGCCCTTTATTGGGACATCTTGGAAAGCCAGGTTCTGGTTATTGGGTAGGTGCCTGCTTAAGCCTGGAAAGGTGGTACCAGCAATGAATTGAGGGGTGATGTGTTGTTTAGGAGTACATGAGCCATCATATCTGTTGTTTCTCTGGAAGTGGGGGTGCATCCATCCCAGTTGGCATCCTTGATTAGTGGTTGGCATCCTCAGAGCTGGTGCAGGAGCTGGTGTATCTGGAAGATGGGTTAGCCTTAGCCCAGGGAGGAGGAGTGAAACTGCAAAATATGCTCAAAAATGGGTGGGGTCAAAATGGGCTCTTGGGACTGTTAAGTTTTTGCTAGACCAGATTTCTTGATGCAGTAGAACTTTTCCCAGGAGCCTACAGGTCAGACAGCTGGAATGGATTTACATCCTGGTGTCATGGCTTTTGGGTTAAAACGCATGAACATTTTCTGGCTTCAGCCCAGTGAAACTTATCTTTAAATCTATAACCAGAGGAAATTTACTGAATGGAAGTGGTTGAGTGAGTGAAGGAGGAGGGAGGCTTCCCTAAACATCATCACAGTGAACAGAAGTGAGACAGCTTTCCTATCTTCATATAAATAAACCTTAAAGCTGTTTCTTTTCTAATTATCTAATTCACCAGAAGATACTGAGAGCAGTATTAACTCTAAGAGAATGAAGTCTGTGAATTTTACATAGAGAATTGAGAAGGCAGCTGAAGAAAAGCCTGGTCATCAAATGACATCAGAGATCTGAGAAGGATAAATTTTACCTTAGTTAGCAACTGAAAGTGACAGAGATTTACTTGCTGGTTACCTAGATAGCCACCCCAGGGTCCTCCATGGTCAATGAGGGCAGAGGTCTCAGGGCAACAACATCAGTCTTCAGCTGCCAAGCCTAGGCCTGCCAGGCCTCAGAAGATCCAATGATTGTGGGGTACGAACTTGTGGGAAGGACCAGCCTACCTTATCTTGGCAAAAGTGAAGCAATGTGTTCCTAGAGTCCTGTTGTCCATGGTCTGACGAAGGCCCTGGCAGCTGTCTGGATTCTTCTGTGCCCATCTCGGTGGCTGGTGCTGCCACTCTGGAGCAAGTTCTAGGTGGAGGTTCTTCTGTGCCCATCTCAGTGGCTGGTGCTGCCACTCTGGAGAAAGTCCCAGGTGGAGGTTCTTCTGTGCCCAGCCATCTTCTTTGGAGGAAATAAAGGTTCTGCCAGGAGCCAGCATGTCTCTCTATCATGAAAAGCTTTTTAATTAAACATTTAAAATGCCATATTCTGCAGATCAGCATGAATAGCTGACTATCAGTTTACAGTCTCCAATATGTTAGCAGCTTCTATATGGTAAGACTTACTGTCTCCTGAGAAGGCAAAGAAGAGTGACAAGAGAAAGATCCCAGGGCCTAATGGGAACAGGAGAAAAGGGGCTTTTCAGTCAGGTTGTGGCCCAACTCTGTGTCAGGGTGTGACCCAACTCTGAGAAAATGACCCATTTGTGGGACCAGAAACTCCATCATAGAATATATATCTTGTTTATTAGCTACCCCATTTATCAAACACATAACATCATTTATTTAAATTTTCTAGAAGAAATAGGTATAAATCTCTAATTTACCTTTTGTTAATCTGAATAGATAAATTTAGCAAGGACAAGGAGGCTTACATTCCTAGGCCTGAATAGACCTTGAGTAAGAAGAGACATTTTTCAAGCCATTGGTAGCCATATCTGTATCTATTATCATTTTTAAGGCCCTGTAATTTTGATCTTTGTATACAGCCAGATTATAATCTTGAATGATTTATATAGAAATAATTATTTCTTAAGGTAATATAATACCTCTTTGGTTCTGCAAAAAGAAGGTCAAGTGTCTTATCCTATTGCAGAACCATTTTAGCTAATAAATCTATCAATTGATAATATTGGGTCCAGTTTCCTGGTATATCAATGGGCATTAAGTAGCCAATTAGTCCCCTATGTCAGGGTTTTTTTGTGGCAAGCCACAAGAATATGTAATAGCAAGTCCAGCTGTATATAATAAGCTATACCTTGACTGGCCAAGGTTGTCCTTCAAGAGGAAAACCATTTATCATGGAATATTTGGTGTTATTCAGCTTTAATATTTGGCTGCTCCTTGTTATGAATTTCTTGTGCTCATAATTCCCATAGAATGTGTGTGTGTGAGCATCCTACTCAGGCCAGTATTTGGATAAGGTCACATAGGCAGGGCCTTCTGCCTCTGAGCTCCCTGCTCCCTTTTTAGCATTTGAATTGGGTATCTGCCTTTTGCAAATATCCCCTTTATCTACATCCAAAGATAGGGCCAACCCCAAACAAAGCATTGGAGGACAAGCGGGGAACAGAATAGCTCAGACCATCCCTTGCCTTCAGGCCTAGTGGCATTCCAGAGCAATTGACTAAGAACAAAGGAGGTTTTTGCATATCCAGGTATAGTTAAAGGTGGAACAGGATTCCTGGCCAGACAGAACTACGTGGCCAGAAAGAAGAGAAGACAGAGATTCTTAGAGGGTAAGGCAGATCTCTTATAGAGTTTTCTCAGAGCCAGGAGTAAGGAGCCAGGAAGAAGAGATGGAGGACAAAGGAACAAAGGATAAAGATGAGGTCAAAAGCATAAGGGCTTAGTTATTACTGCAGCTACACAAAACAGAAAAAGTAGGTACAGAGAGGATCTGAATATCAGGATGGAATTGAAGCTGTATAGATAGAAGTTTGTCATAGAGGAATACAGTAAACATACAAAAAGCATAGTGTACGTAGATTCCTTTCCCTCAGATAACCCCACGCCTGATGTAGTGTCTTCCCCAGGACTCTGGGAGGAATTTTCTCAGGTTAGGAACTTGGGAAAATTTCATTCATTTTTATCTTTAATTTGGCCTTCAGCCTGTTTTGGGCAGGGGTGAGGGGGATGTATTCTCTTCTATAGCTGCTTTAAGCTGAAATGAGGCACAGGTGATCAGAGGCCAGGGAGGCCAGTCAAAGGTAAAGAGGGAATCCAGTCAATGGGGTATTCATCAGAAGCATGTGGTCATCTCACCTGGCTGTAGAGACAGAAAACAATTAATTACATTTGGTTGGACTGGTCCATATCATATCAGCCTTCAGAGCTCATGGTCCTTTAGAGCAGATTGCAGCAATTGACACTTGGATGTCTCTGCCAGCCAAATGGAAACTTGCTGAAGCAGATAGATTAGAGACAAAAGTTAAAAATCTATGAACTTATTTGGAACCTTTAGGTCCATGGTCTTAGTAATTGGGAACGGAAAACCAGGAGAGAGAAAAATACCATCCTCAGGAATAGATAGGTGAGGAAAACTCATTTATCTGGAGCAGAGATGGGACATCTGAAAAACAGCAGTAGACTCATACCTGTGAGTTTATATTTGGAAGACAACCAAAGAAAATCCTAAATCCTGAGTTTGTGACCCAAACTGCATCAGAACTTTATTCAAGGCTCTGCTGCAGGAGGTCTCCAGGCCCTGCCCATACAAACTTTCGGGCAGCAGCAGAGGAATGCAGTCCTCAGTTCCGTAGCACCCCACCCATGCTTGAGCCATTGACAGGAAGTGACTTTTTGCTGCACTTAGTAAGGATGGACCCTGACCACATGATTGCCCTTATCAAATATGGCAACTGACCACATGGTCATGTGTTGTTTTTTTGTTTTTTTTTTCCAAGACAAACTAAACAGATAATGAACAGAGAACCTCAAACATTTAAAAATCAGGCAGAAATCCAGTCAAGTGGTCAGATACTTCTGGTGGCTCATCCACCACCCCTTCTTCTCTGCAGCCAGCTCCCAGCCTGCCTATCAGCCTGGGGTGGGGCTCAGGGCTCAAGTGCCCCTGCCTTGGGCTCCCACACCAAACAGGAGTATTCCTGGCCCTGTGCCAGTCAGATAGGAAGGACAGGCAGCTGCAGGAGAGAATTTTTTTCTTAGTTCTCTGACTGTCTGGCCAAGAAATACTGTGGCCAGTCTCACAACAAGGGAGATCATCAGAGGCGAGTTGCTCTGCCAGAGACCCATGTGGCAGTATTGAATGGAAGGCAAAGCACCCAGTGAAAGAGGAAGGCTTGTTACAGGGGGGAGGAAGTAGATCTGCCATGGGTGGAGGCAAGTAAGTGGGTACCTTTTGGCAGGCCCTGCCAAGGTATGCCACCAAGCAGGCACAGCCCACACAGCAGAGTTAGGGGAAGAGGTTTGAGGGAGGAAAGGAAGAGTTGGGGGCAGGCCCTGATTGTTCACAGAAGTCATACATGTCCCCAAAATTCACGGTTCCCATGGATGAGATAGGGGAAAGGAATCCTTACAGCCTGTAGCCGTGGGTGTCCCCAGGGCTAGAAGTGGGTACAGAACGAGGACCAATCTGTCAAAGAGGGCCGCTGCCATACTTAACAGGGGCCACAGCTTAGCCTGGCTAAGCCAGGAGTCTCAGCACCTAGTACTAGGATTTTTCAGGAGGTGAGAATGCAAACTGAGCAATGAGAGGGATCTCATCCATAGGAAAAGGTCCAGGGATCATGTCACAAAAGCCAGAAGGGCCTGAAGGAGCTGTGGGCAGGTCCAGCGATGGTTTAATAACCCCATTGAAACTTACAAGATTACTGCTGGGTGGATGGTGTGGTGAGTGATCAGGTGAGCTGGAGCCTGTTGTGGGTAGACTGGGTCCAGGATCCTGGCATTTGAGCGGCTGCCAGGAGGACCTATCCGAGTCATGCAGCACCCATGTAATGACACAGCGCACAGGCCTTGGTGGGTAGAGCCAAGATGCCCAAGGCAAGTGAAACACACCATGCAGACACAGCAGTGGGTCCATGGCATGATGGAAGTTACTCACACCCAGGTACGTGTCCATGTGGAAAAGAATTT
>LZPO01029420.1:0-11736 GCA_001675575.1 Neotoma lepida
CATCTTAGGAAGGTATGGATAACTAGGTCTTTGGAACACACAAATACAATGACCTTGGGCCCTTACTTAGCAACTTTGATTTTATTTAGAAAACAACACTAGAGTGTTTTATCTGAAACATTAATGTGATAAATATAAACTGTGTTCATTGTTGTTAGAAAGTCCTGTGGTGTGAGGCAAAGTCAACAAAATGTTATAATAAAGAAATGGAACAAAAAGCTGGAAAAAGAATAACTCAGAGTTTGAGACAAACCTAAGAGACAAGTTAAGACTTTATAAAGAACGTGACTTTTGTCAAAGGACAAGAGGGTTTTGGGTGAGGTGAGAAGGAAGAAGAAGGTCCCAGGTTTGTGGGACAGTATGGCCTAAGGTTGAGATGTTGAGAAGAAGTGGTACTGAGGAGACCAACAAATAGCCCCTGGGCTGGAGAGCAGGAGGGTCTAAAGTGATGACAGCGGCTGGCCGGGGGTGGGGGGTTGAGGGGGAAGGTATGCTAGGACTGCTTTCACCAGCATGCTAAGGCATCTAGGTGTACAGTGATCTTAAAAAAAAAACAGAAACAAACAAACAAACAAACAAAAAACCTCAGGAGAGTCAGCCTGTCCAAATAAGGTATGGAATCACTGGACCTAAGAAAGCAAGTTCATGCATCTTTACAACAGCTGACACAGGAGATGGAGATGAGACACTGACCACACACTCCTGACTGGACAAAGACTTGGGGTTAGAGAGTGGGTATCAGAGGTGATGACAGATGATGGCTCTATGTCCTGGGTTCTGGTTCTGAAACCTCTGTTACAGAGAATGATGATGCCAGGGACTCACCCAGGAAACCAAGAGGGCGAGGCAAGCTGACAATTTGATCACCAGGTGATGAGTTCACTTTTGGGGTGTACTGAAGTTTCTGCAGCTGTGGATAATCATGGACATGTCCAACTAGAAAGTCGGACATATGGCTGCTTAGCTCATGCGAGGAATCAAGGCTAGATATGGAGATTGGGAGGCGGTCAGTAATTAGAGGTTAAAATTTCATTGTCAAATAGACAGACTTAGGTTTGAACTCTGCCTTCTATATTAGCTAGCTGTGTGGCCTCAGACAAATTATTTATCATCTCTAAGCCTTAATTTCCTTAATTGTAAAATGGGGAAAATTACACATACTTCAAAAGGTTCCGCTTATTGCTTACCATCTGGCTGCCATTTGTCACCATCATTGTGGGCCATCACCATCATTGCTGAAGCCATTAAAGTAGATGAACTTGGCCAGGAGCAGAGTAATTACGTAGAAAAAAGGGATGCACAATGAGTCTCAGGGAACAGTCACTAAGGATATATGGCAAAGAGCAAAGCTGGAAGGAGCCCAGAAGCAGTCAGAAATGCGGAAGCTCAGGATGTACACCACCACAAAGTTCCAGGGGACAGTATTTCAAGGGGAGGGTCATCAGAAATGGTGCACACCACAAAGAAATCAAGGAGAAAAAAAAGAATATTCAGCACTGTGGTCAGAAGGTTGACATTACTTATTGGATTATTAAGTATGTGGCAGGTGAGGGAGCCAGTCACAAATATGATGAGATTCAAAATGGAAATTTCAGGGATGGAGAGATGGCTCAGTGAGTGGTTCAGAGTCATTGCTGCTCTTGCAGGGGACCTGAGTTCAGTCTCTGGCACCTTTGTCAGGGGCTCACAACTGCCTTTAAGTCTAACTCCAAGGGATCTGACGCCCTCTTCTGGCCTCGGTGGGGACCTGCACATGTATGTTCACTCTCATAGACATACACATAAAAAAATAATATAAATAAAATAAAAAAAATAGCAGTTTCACCCAGACCCCAAGGAAGTAAAAAATTAGATCCCAAAATGAACTCTGAGCTGGATCACATTCCAGAAATTTCCAAGCACCTATAGATACATACAGCCTTTGGGCCTGTTACCCACTTCAAGGGTGCCAAAGGCTTAAGGCTTGGAGAGAGCAGGATCTTCAAGACTTGACTTTTTACTATAGTCTTTTGGTGATGTGAGGGATGAAGCCTTCCACATGCTAGGAAAATGCTCCACTACCCAGCCCTATGTGGAAGAGTTCTCAGACAACTGTGATGGGAACTCCATCATTCTAAAATAGAGGCAGTGCTCTCCTGCTCCATAATCAGGGTTTCACAGGAGACAGAAAGTACTAGATGGGAATTGTCCATGAGCAGCAGGGAATGGTAGAAGTGGAGGGGTGTTTTTACGTAGTTTACCTCCCCTGAGCATTTTGTAGCAAAGGGTGCCCGGCTGAACTGGGTGGCCTGTTGGTTGGGACATGGAGTGAATGAGTGGTTTGATGGATCTGAGTCTGCATCGAGTTCATTCGGATTCTTCCCAAGAGGATCATCTGAGGCCAATGGGGAAGAGAGTGTTTTGGAAAATAGTTGGTGCAGGGGAGGGGCTTAGACCTGCCTCAGCTAAATGTGCCAGGCTTTGCTGGCTCCCCATGGGAGGCCATACCTTTTTGGAGGAGAGGATGGGGTGGGGGCTGAGAGAGAAGGCTAGGGGTGGGAGAGCAGGAGGAGGGATGAGGGAGGGATCTATGATTGGTATGTAGAATGAATAAAATTTTTCTTCATAAAAAAAAATAGAAAATGCAGCCAAAGCCAGAAGACACTGGATGTCAACGTCACACATCAGGAAAGAAGGCTGGAATCTCTCTACCAGAGTCCCTGAAGAACCCCAAAAGACAACGCAAAGAGAAATTGACTTTTAATAAGCAGTGATGGCCTGGGAATTTAGGAATTATAGCATAGTCGGTGAGGGCGTTCACCTCTCCTTCCCCTCTGTCTGTTCCATTCCCCACCTCATACAGTCCTGGAGGGAGCAGACTGAGCATGGAGCCTGTGAATAGAAAGTAGAGAACCAGGGACTCCACACTGTCCCAGGGAAGGGACTTGCTATGTTGGGCCTTTTACAGGTATGGAGAAAGAAGTTCCACTGTGAGGGGTTGTTACATAGAACTTGATGTTTGCAGTTCTGAATTACATAGTACTCTAAGCTAGAAGGATCCAGAACATTTTTATCACCGTAGGAGGGAGTTGGCAAATCTAAAAGGTCAATGGAGGACAGTTTTTTAAAAAGCTGATAAAATCCCCTAATCTTTTGTGTTTAATGTGGCAGTAGCCTAAAGTCATAAAAAAGTGAGTCAGAATGAGGAAGTGAGGGCTTTGAGGACGTTTATTGATTACTTTTAGCAGATTGGCAGAGGAAATCAGCCTCAATGACTTGAAGAGCTGGCAGAGATGGTTGAAGGCATCCGCAGGGCAGGAGGAACCTGGGCTTGGCTGTAGGCTCAGGGAAGAAAGGGATAGCCAGTCCACTAGACCAAGGGGACAGGAATGCTGGGAAGATGAAGTCCCAAAGCAACAGGGGACAAGATAAGAGCAGTCATGGCTCCCTGTCCTTTGAAAAACAAGGAAAGAGTAGGGAGGAGGTGTGAGCATTTAGAGGCATTTCGCTGAAGGAAATAAGAATGAAATTTTATAGTGAGCGATATTGATTCTCTTGGTGAGCTGGGAGGAAAGCTCCCTCAAGGTAACAGGCATGGCGGTTTTTATCTGGAAGGGCAGAATCTGGGAGAGCGAGTCAATGCTAGAAAAAAAAAAACTAATTTTCGTTCAATAAGGATGAAGTAGTTATTTTTCCCAGGGGATAGTGGGATTGGTCTTGTATGACATTGTGGGTATCATTCACAGAGGGTTGCCACTGAGGAGGGTTGGGGACCTGCTGAAATGCTTCGAGGAGGACTTCTGTGAAGCAGAAGAAGGGGAGAGATGGTCTCTGAGACTCATCCTCCAAGCATTCACGCTTGGTATAGTACTCTGGTGGGTTTTCCATTTACAGTGCATCTATCAGTTACTACAATCAGAAGACCACGGGCACAGAAGAGAAAAATGTGAAGAAGTGATGGCTTGTGCTGTCTAAGGCCTGGATTTCTGGGGTAGAAATTGTTCTCACGGCAGCAAACGGACTAGCCTGTGCTTGACTTACAGTCTGTCTCCAAAGCACAGCACTCTATCCCTGTTCAGCTCTACAGCATAGCAGCCAAATAAATCTGAATATCACTGAATTCCAAGGCTTATATCTCTATTCACATTAAAGGAATTTGTGGTCAAGAAAGTCTTTAGCACTTTCTTCCTGTTTTCTTTTAAAATTTTAAACAGTTTTTTTTCATACGCTATATTTTCATCCCTTCCTTGTGCTCCCCATGTCCACCCGGCTCCTCCCACAGCTCTCTACCCACCCAGCTTCAGGTTCCTTCTTTCTCCTCCTCTCTCTTTCTCTGTCTCAAAATAAAACAAATATATATACACATAAAACAAATAAAAAAGACAAGAAAAACAACCCAAAAACCTAAACTCAAAGCAAAATAATTAAAAACAAAATAAAAATTTAATTGACAAAAGGCAAGTGGGAACAAGAGCCCAGCAGCATTCACATCCTTTTCTCAGAGCTCAGACAATGGCCCAATCCTGCGCTTTAAATATCAGGCTGAGTTCTACAAACCTAAGCCAACACAATGGAAAATGAAGAATAAGCATGCCAGATTTGACATGCTCCTTAAGAGGACAATTTTTGTTGGCCTATTCATTCTTAGAAATAACTTCTGAAACAGTAAAATGGTACATCTGGGAGAAATCTGCCCACAAGACTCATGGCAAACCAGCCTCATAACCCAATTAAAGCTAGGAAGTACTATTGGTCTGCTGTGGGCCATTAGTCATTTTAACATTCTACTCTCCCAAAGGTATAAAACCCATGAGAAGCATCAGAAATATTTAATATTCTGGGTCAAAGTTCATTGCTGACGAGCCTCTAGTTCCTTTAAATGTGAGCAACGTTCAAGGTTAACACGAGACATCCCATTTGATGGCTTACTACCTGCAGTTACTTGTTCCTGGCACACTTTCTGCTGCATAATACATCTATAAATTGAAGAGTTTATTGAATAAATGAGTGAAAGAGTGAAACAAATAGTGAATTTTGATAGCAGTAGCTTGAAGCCACTTTACAGGGAGGCCTGGTCTTTATCTAAACTTCATTTTTCTCAGTATTTTCAATGACTGTGTGGCTTCCAATCTCACCAGATCCAGGATGGAGCCATGGAAGCACTAGAGATCTCTTGCACTCAAACCAATATGAACGGATGGACAGACAGACAGACAGACAGACAGACAGACAGACACACACACACACACACACACACACACACATACACACACACACACACCATTCCCAAAGTCAGGAATCCTGAAGGCTGTTAGTTTTCAAAGTCTGACTGGTTTTTCTAAATATTTTTTTTAATATTTTAGAGATCCCCACCAGGGAACGGTGGAGCTCCTCAGAGGCCTGCCTCATGTCTAGCATGGGACAGAGTGAGGAGAAAGCAATGGAAACCACCTTCTAAAGAATAACCAAAGCAAATCTTGATGGCATCTGTATTCGGTGAATTCCCACAAATATGTCTGTGCCTGAGTCTGGCTGCAATCTTCTGGGGGCTTATTTTAGTGAGGGGAGACTTTTTAGAGGTGCTTTGACATCTATTATTTCATTTTAAATTCATTCCAGCCTCCTGGAGAGCGGGTAGATACAACATAGGAAACAGGATGTAGGGTAAAGACACCACACAGATAGAGGGGCCTGGAGCTTGATAAGACCTCTGCCTTCAGAGGCTAACACAGTGCTGTTTCTGTTGGTCTGTTTTAGCCCTAAGAGCACTCAGAGATGGTCAAAGCGATGGAGATCACCACAATGAAAAGCACCTATTACAGTTTCTGTCATCTTATTCAGATGTCAGTCCATAAAAGTGGTCAGGATGGAGCAGTTATAGGAACATGTACCAACTAGGCCATGGGTACCCAACACCATGGGAGTCTTCATGAGAAGCTGAGGAAATGTCCTTTCTAGAAGGATGCTCATACCCAGGAAAAATACTGCATTCCAGATGGTTATGTCTGGGAAAAAGCTAGACTTTTTCTGTTCTGCTAATATGAGACTATGCATGTGTGTGTGCACACATCATACGTCAGAGTTCTTAGAGAAGTCTTTAACTTTCATAACCTGACAAGTTTAAACTCTGTGTCTCATGTGGTGACAGACACTTATACTCGCAGCACCCATATGGCTGCTTACAACCATCTGTAACTCCAGTTCTAGGGGATCTGATGCCCTTTTCTGGCCTCCACAGGTACTTCATGCATGTGATGTACAGACATACAGGCAAATAAAATACCTATGCACACATTTTTTTTAAATATAAAGTAGAATAATATACAGATACCAAAGCTTAACTATGTATTTGTTCTATTCTTTAGTTCTATGCTGTTTATGTGTATACAGATCTGTATGTACATGTGTATAAATATAATTTATGTTTCATCTCTCTTACTATAATAAGAAGACTTGAAATCTAGACCTACAGAATATAGGAAATGGATCAAATCACATATCTGACATTAAGCCTGCAGTTAAAGAAAAGCAATTTTCACACACGGCTGAGAAAACTGACCTGTTCCTGGTCGACAAGAGAAGTCTGCCTGGGAGCTGTCTTTTCCTGGTTTTTCTTTCCATTTGAATCATAGAGCACAGTCTCTTGTTTATACTCATTCAATTTTACTTTCTTAGATAGGCTGAACTCCTTGCAGACTGTGGCATCAGCCTCCCTCCCAGAGGACTTCAACCACTTACCTTGGTGTGGTCAGATGAACATTTCTAACTCTGCTAAGCCACACAGAGCCCAAAGCAGAACCCTGTAGTGTGATGACCAGTGGGCAAGCATAGCCCCTACCTGCAGGGAACTAACAGGCTTTCAATAGAGATTGTTGGATATCAGCTATACATCAGTATCTCTTGGATTGGCAGTTCAGTCAAGGAGACACACAGGACCCTGGCCACCACGGCATTGAAATTCCATGACAGTATTTGTCCAGCCTATCACATGAGGGGTAGCCCAGTGACAGCTCTGCTGTTAGGAACTCTACTACTAGACATGTTGATATTATTGCACAAAGCCAAGGACAGTAAATCAAATGAAACTCTGGGGGCTGGCAAGATGGCTCAGTGGCTAACAGCACTTGCTGTTAATGCAGAGGACCTGGGTTCAGTTCCCAGCACCTGAATGGTAGCTCATGACCATCTGTAACCACAGTTCTAGATGATCTGATGCCCTTTTCCAGCCTTTGTGGGCACTGCATGAACACGATACACTCAGTGCCCTTCCAATAATTATAAAATACTTTAAAATTTAGAGAAAATAAATTTGGTTCAACTAAAATCTAGATGGCTCTTACCAATTTCTGTTGTGGGTGGAGATATTTTCCCTCCAAAAGCCCTGTTTAAATCCCAACTTCTGATACCTGTGAACAGGAAGTCATTTGGAGAGAGGGTCTTTGAAGATGCTCTCAAGATAAGAGGAGGCCACATTGGATGAGGATAGACCTTTATCTAACAGCAGGTGACCTTGTAGGAAGATGGAAATGGGATAAAAATACTGAGCCACAGGGATGGAGGAGGCACCACAGGGATGGAGGGATGTTCCCACAGGCAAGGACTGTAAGATTGCCAACAGCAGGCACTAGGTGCAGGAGGGACGGAAGGATTCTGCCTTACACTCCAGACAGTTCTCTACCCATGACTTCATTTTGGACTTTCTGTCTCAATAGCTGCAACACAGTAAGTCTCTGGGTTCCCCCCAACACATCTGGTACTGGAAATGTTTATTTATAGTTGGTACAAAATATTGAACGTATTTCTGGGATATAATATGATCTGATGCAATGTGATGTTTCAATACACAATATAGAATGATCAAGTCAGGGTAATTAGCCCATCACCACCTCAAACATTTCTCATTTTTATCTAAAAATGATATGAGAAAACGTGAAGTTGGAGACATGAGTAGGGAGATCCTGGAAGGTGGGGAATTTGTAAATATGGTTAAAATACATTGTATACCTATATGAAATTCTTAGAGCATAGAATAAAAGCATTTTCCATCTTTTAATGATAACATTCTTTTTTAGTGCTTTCTCTTGCCCCAGCTGTCTAGTTTGTGGATGTTTGTACAGCAGTCTTAAGAGACTAATGAAATACAAGAGGCAAAAAAGTACATGAGCTTCAAATAATGATGCCCTGCCATGAGTTTCAAGTTCTCAGAAAAGTAAGAGAGATTTAGGCTCTCAAGAAGGCAGTTGGCTGCAGTAGTGAGTCACCCATGACAGGACCACGTGATGAGTGACAGAAAAAGCCATGAAGGGTGGGGACATGGGCATTAAGGATAAGAGGCTGGACCAAAAGTTGACATCTAGGCCCGGCTCATCACAAGGAGTTTATGTGGGCCAAGCAGGTACTACTGAAGCACACCCTGTCACTTCCGAGTGGCAATAAGTGCCACACTCAGTGGCTTGTCATCAGTGTCTAAGCAACACCATGTTGAGCTTCCTGTCTCCAACTTGGCATCTTCCCTCACTATGTTTCCTCATCCTAAATCAGACAGCAGGTGCCACAAGGGATGGATCTGCCACCTCCGCTGGCCTCTATATATAGCACTCTGACCACCATTTGGAAGGTGCTGAAACTCTCTTGATGGATGACACTCTGCTAAAATGGTTACATTCTGAATTAGAACAAGGAAGGCACCCCACGTAGCACGTGAAGATAGGAAGGAGAATTTATGGCTGTTCGTTTCTGATATTGATGCTGCTCCCATGTGGCCTCGGGAACTGTGTATCTGCTACAGCAGAAGTCTCCATTGGAAAGCCCCTGTGCAACGTCTGTGGGAGACGGCTAGTGACACTGGGGGGATGTGTCCTTCCTAATTCCGAGCACATTAGTAGCTGGGTTCATTTCTAAAGATAAAATAAAAGCACGGCCTTGTTGCACAAGGCCATTTCCCGACACCATTAAATCAAGTGTGGCTCTGCACAAGGGAAAATATTAATTGAAGGTGTCACCACACACCTTTAAGGAAGTTTACCGTGGAACTGACCAAATACAGCATCAATGTTCGGATACAACTTAATAAGTACTGATGAGCTGGGTTAAATTACACTCAGCATTTATAAAAAGATTCATATTTTAATACATTAGCCCAGAACACGCTGTACAAGCACCAGGAAAATTGCAGTTGTCAATGTGAGAATTTAGTCTCTGGGTAAGTTCATCTAAGGAAGTAAAACCTCAATTTAGAAATTTTTTTCTTTAGTCGACTCTCCTTCTCCTGTGCCCATGTGTTTCTTGCCCATGGGGGAGGGCAAGTTACACAGTAAATGTATTTCACACAAAGAGTTGTGTAAAAAGATGGCTAGAGTATGTGTGTGTGTACACACATGTGTATGTGAATGCATGTGTGTGTTTGTTTATATACACTTGTGCGTGTGTACATACACTTGCGTTTTCTTTTAAAATTCTTTTTTATTTTATTTTATATACATGGTGTTTTGTCTGCATGTATGCCTACATACCATGTATGTCCCTGGTGCCCTTGGAGGACAGAAAAAGGCATTGGATTTCTCAGAACTAAGTTACAGATGGTTGTGAGTTACCCTGCGGCTGCTGGGAGTCAAACCTGGGTTCTCTGCAAAAGCATCCAGTGCTTTTAACCGCTGAGCCATCTCTCCAGCCCCCACGTGTCTTTAACAAGGCTGGGGAGGGAGCTATGGGAGTGCCCTATCACTGAGCTACACCCCCATATGTCTTTTGATATCACGGGGATCAGTAAGTTTTTTTCTGGCAGTTTTCTGCTGTACTTCACAGAAAGTCTACCTGCCTGTGGTGATTGAAGCTCCCAGGCTGACAGCATATCTTACCATGTCAGCAACAGTGGACCAGCAAGCTGTGGGGCTTCCTGAGATGGGCCAGGAGGGAGTAGTGGCCTGAAGTCAACCTGATAGCTAGATAAAGGGAATGGACACCTTGCACACTAGTGGCCAGCTCTGCCGATTTGAAAGGAAGCTGTACTCCCGTGCAAGGCAGACGGGCTGCTCTCAAAGCAGCCAGTCGGCTTTCATTTCAGAACACATCTGCTGTCCCAGACCATGCTATCAAAAGCAGCTATTTTCTTTAAATTGAAATTCAAGGCCATTTATTCTTCTCAAAACCTGTGCTGTCAGCTCTGCATCCTAGCTGGTAACATTTGCTTGTATCACACTGGCAAAGCTGCTTTGTGCTTTCCTTTAAACAAGGTGGGATGTTTCCTCCCTGAGCACAACTTGTGAATGATACATTTACATAAATCCTTGCCCCAAGAGGACATGTGTATCAATTATAAAGATGGAATGTATTTAGAGAAAACTTATCCGGAGGGAAAGAGATGCAAAAGTAATCCTCCAGTTAGGACCTTGCATGAAAATAAATCTTGTCATGGGGCACATTCATGTCCTCTCTCTCTACTTCCACTGAGCACTTGAAGTTTTCATGATGGAAGGCAGTTTTCTTTGTCTACGTTCCCAAAGTCATGAATTAGTCAATCTTTAAGTGCGGATCATTGATGTTATATATGGGTATATGTCTGTGTTGCTTAACGATGAGGGTATGTTTTGTGACCTGCATGTTTGGGTGACCTAGTGTGCTGGGAACATCATATAATCTAGTTAATAAAGCAGAATGGCTGGTTGTGCTGTGCCTGAGCACTGTATTGTCACGAGGCTCCACTGTGCGTGTCATCTGTCATTGCAAAAAAATATATGTGGTCCATCACTACACCACTCATAATTGATCCAATATGAGTATATAACTGAGCTTTAGGGCGAGGCCTGGCCAGGACAGCACTTGCCCTTAAGCACTTCAAGACTGTCCACCCATTTTGTCAATGTGGCAACAAAATTCACTTATTACCTCAAAAAATTTCTCCAACTAGATGGAATTTGAAGTGTCAGTAACTATTTAATAGTTTCCAATTAAATTAGAAATAAAATTACCCAGGCAAGGATGTCCTGGGCGATTATTTTACCTGTGATACTGTAAGATTCTGAGATAACTCCCGGGACCACCCCCCCTCCAAACAAATCATTCTGAAAATCATAGCTGTACATTAATTTCCCCATTTATCAGTACCCTCCTCTTTATCAATCACCAAGGGTCACATTTAGTTCGTTAATGGAAGGAAACTACCATCCTGACAGTTCACAGATGTTAATGACATATAAACTCCAATGTAATTCAGGAAGAAAGCACCAAACCATCTTCTCAGGAATTAGAGGAAGCCACATGAAAGCGGAGTCTAGAAGCGTAGTCGGTAATTTTATGATTACAAATCCATCCACTATAAATTGTTTTAAGGAAAATATATAATTAAAAGTGTAGAAATCCACACTGTGGTTCTCTGTAAGGCATCAGTTCAGTTATTAAATGGCTATAAATTAGCCATTAAGAACGTATTCTTCCAAATGGATTAACCTTTTCAATTATCATTTCATCTGTTTTCTATATTAAAAAAATCAAAGAAATTCAAGATATAGGAAAGACAAGGCAGGAGAGGGTCTGAAACTGATTTGGTGGCTTTGGAGTTGACATAATATTGGCCTGGCGCAGTTCATTTTGGAAGGCTGCCTCAAATTTCCCCGGGTTTTGAACTTTTTTTTTTCCTTACCACTTTCATCTAGCAAGAAATCATCCTGGTAACGGAACTTCTCTGGTCCACATGCAATAAAAATGTCATCATCACCAAAAAAGTCCTGAAGGCACATCACCTACAAGAGAAAAGCATGG
>LZPO01029425.1:1502-11688 GCA_001675575.1 Neotoma lepida
CAATTCTAGTTTCAGATACTATCGGTTCTCTGATCAATTCTTCCCAGCTCTGGATGTTCTTACATTTGAGGCCCACTTGTAATCTCTTCATTGTAAACTTTTTATTTGAAATCCTTGTGCCATTGTTTCTCTTAAATGGAGTTGAGCTGGGTGCTACCGAAAGGTTTGAATATCTCTGAGATGAAGGGCTGTGACTCAAAAGTTACCGAGGCCGTCAATCCTGGAATGGTCCTTGTCAAGCTCTGTTTGCCCTTCTTCCTCAGGTGAGCATCTTCTCAGAGGAATTCAAGACAAAGCCTTCTTTGTGGCCTGATCTAAAGATGTATCTATTAGTAGGGCCAATATCTCCTTTTAATCTCTTTTTACACTCAAGCATCTCCAGATAATGCCAGGGAGAATTCAGACAAGCAGGCACCCTTGAGGATCTTCCAAGAACTAATGCCTAAATGACAACAGTGCAAGGAAATGTGGCTTAGAGGCTAAAGCCAGTGGCTCATGTTTGTGTGCTTATCAGAGTCTTGTGTAGCACACACATAAGAACTGAAATGGATTTTAGTCAATGCAAAGTTTGTGATTTAAAACTACTCTTAAGGTTTATCAGTGACACAGGTGAATGACTTTTTAAATCACACTGCCATTGCTGACTTACCAGGACACTGCCCCAAAAGAAGTCTTTATGGGGTCAAAGAAAGTCAAAATTGTTTACACACAACTTTGTTTTTTCCACTTCTGGTAGTTTGTATTGTAATAATTTTGTTCTTTTGTGTTTTAAACATTTTGCAATACTCTTTTAATGAATTGTTATTCTAAGATATTTTACTGGGCGTTGGACACACACACGTTGATACTCAGGATGTATGGAAGGGTGTGATAGATAAAGAACATGGAAGTTTCACCAGCATGATAATCATAACAAGGAAAAAGTAATAGTTATTTCTTTAATTCTTAGTATACAGTTGTATGAATCACGATGTTGAGTTTACTGTTCAATCTAAAACAGCTATGGAAGCTNAGTACTATCGTCATCTTCAAATTATAGCTGAGTAAACAAAGACCAAGACAGAAAGAGAAGAGCAGATCTGTGGTCTCTAAGAAGCAAGTGTTGGAGCCAGAATCACAACACAGGTAGAGTGACTCCACAATTCATGTCCCATACCACTGAAGGAGAGGAAGATGAGATGGCAAGAATAGGGCAGACACTGCAGCCCTGTAAGGACTCTCAGATAGACCCCTGAAAGCCAGCAGTCTTAGACAGAACAGCTGCCTGGATTGCCAAGAGTATCTCCTGACCTCAGTCTGTGCTAAATCGTCATTCAAAAGCAACCTAATTCACTGACCCAAACACTAATTTTCCACTGTGTTCAAGATAACCACCAAAGGAATGTGAACACATGAGGGTCCTCGCAGGGTAGATTTTCAAAGACCCTTTAACGTGAGTCTTCATCACAGTGCTTGGGTTATAGATAACACAGACTCACAGCACCCTGCTANACTGAAGGCTTCTGGGAATCCCATAACCATCCTTCTTCCGATATTTCCTCTCTTTCTTTCTGTTTCTCCCTCCTCTGTATTTGGCTTTCCTTGATTCATTCTGCTTATTTTATTGCCATTTTTTTTCTTCCTAAGTGTTGATGCCAGCTGCTCTAATATCTTTTTTAATCAACTCCTCTCTTTTCTCTATCCCGTTATTAATCAGTTATTGTCTCCTCATATTGCTCTTCCTGTTCTNTCTGGGTTCTGCTAATTCCCTGTTTCATGATTAGCAATTCTTTGCCTCTGTCCTTGTCTCTTGTTTTCTGTCTGTGCAGAGATCCAGAGGCACATATCTGGGTCTCCTCTCCTTTTGGGTTTCTCATCATTTGGCCAGCAGCAGCTTCTCTGTCCTCTGTCCTTCTCTATACTCTTTTTTCACACCATCNTGGGAAAAACCCTCATGGTGGTTGTAGACAGCAGTGTCCGACACATTTCAATGTACTTCCTCTCAATTATTTTTTCCTATTGGAGATCCTGATGACTTGGACTATGGTGCCGAGGATGAACTTTGATCTGCTGATCCAGGATAAAGTCATCTCCATCACTCACCCATGGTCCATTTCTACTTTTTTTTTTGACCCTGGGTTCTATTTCCTTCCTGCCTGTCATAGCCTTAACCATTTTGTAACCACTCACTATGTTATGTTTTGTTAATGAGCTAGACTGAAATACCAGCTCCATTTTCCTTTCTTGCCTCAATAAAGCATGAAATTTAAAAAATAATATTGGTTACTAAGGCTTCTATCAAGGAACAAAGGCTAAGAGAAAAATGGTATCAGCTTCCTTTTAACTTAATCTAAAATTTTCTATAATAACCTTAATTTGACTCATTCCAACAAAAGCTTTCTGTAAATATATCTTAATTTATCAAACCATAACCCCCAATTTGAGGACTATAAACAATAAGCAAGAGCATATTCTTAGACACCAAAACTATTTATTGAAAAGGTCAAACTTTAAAAAAAAATGTCTACTTGAGGGGTTGGCTGGAGGAAAGGGAAGTAGGAAATGATGTAATTATATTTTACTTTGAAAACTGAAAAATGATAATAATTTTTAAAAATCAAGCAGGCTAAGTGACTTTGAGACAGTTAGTACAAACAGCACAGCACAGGAGATGCAGCTTAGCAAAGAGTCCATTGGCTCCTCTTGTGCCGTCCCAGAATGAAGAGGCAAGAAGGCTCTGCTTTCTCTGGCTTTCTGGAATTACACATCTTCCTAACAACACCTTTCACCCAAGTCAGACTCTGTTTAGGTTCCTGGTTTCAGTTTCTGATGCAAAACTTTGTGTCTCCTTTGATTACACATCAGAGCAATGACTCTGGGGTTGAGGCTGTTGAACTAATTGATACATTTTAGATGAAATTAAATTTCTGCTTACCATTCTGTAAATTACTCATATAAACAAAAAGATGACATGTAAGAATGATTCTACTAAAAATACTTGGCTTTTACGTATCTCCTCAAACTTTATAAATCATTTTACACATGCTTTCCATTCAGTTTGCATTCACAGTGATTCAGAGAAATACAGATCCACTAATCATCCATCAGAAGTGAAACACTGCTCCGAGTGTGCTGTTGAGCAGGAAAGAAATGAAGAGTAAAATTTCACAAGTTTCGCTGTAGACTGAAGTCGGAGATGCTATGGATTTCTATAAGGAGTTGACAAGGAGTTTTTTTTTTCTACTTAGAGAGCCCAGGACAAAGGTACTGATTCTGGGGCTACAGTGAAGTCATGATTCTGATACTAATGGAGAGGAAAACAAGTTATGGAAAGTGATGGCAGAATTGACAAGGGAATTTGATTCTTCTTATCTCCTTATCCTCAGAATTTCTTCTTCCACCCACATCAGATGTAGAATGAACTAAAAGTAGGAGTCTCCAGGATCTGGAGCTGCTTTGTTTCCTTCCTATAGGTCCCAGTATGGATATATAAAACTTCTGCCTGGTTCTTAGTCCTACCTACACTGTCAATAATTCTAATAGCCCCTCCTATCAGTGATTGTGTGGTTAGCTGCCATTACTTGAAAGGGACCCCTGTTGGTAGAAGGCAACTAGAGACTCAATGTCACTTGTATTTATTTTTTAAATAAACTCACTTTATTCTAGTTAACTCACAAATAAAATCATCACACAGATAATTTAAGGAAGCCATGTAAATACCACTGTCACTTTTAAAGGTTGTTTTATTTATTGCAATAAAAATATCTGTAAATACTTCAAAGGTTTATGCAGGATGTTTCTAATTTTAAGTGAATATTTTTATTCAGCTCATGTTCAAGGTTATTTGCATAGTAGATTTATAGTTGTTTTCTATAATACCCCTTTCCCAAGGAAACGAGAACAACAGTCAGTACATTAGTNCATCTGCCATGGCTCTACATTCCATTCCACTTCACTCAGATTGATAGAAGGGCAAGGTTATTACACATGCTCAGAACTCATTCAAATATAGGCAAGATTTCAAGGTTGTGAGATGTTTTCCCTAGCTCAGATTCTCTTCATGCACACACTCTGGTTTCCTAGCATTCTTACCCAGTGTTCTAGAATAACTGGAATTCTAAATGATTAATACAAGAGTCCATTGTGACACATGTAAGCCCCAGTGGGAAACCAAAATTAGACTGGCTTTCAACTGAGAAGATTAGGGAGCATGACATGGGAGTGTGGATTCTTTCAATGAGAAAATGTAAACTAAAGTAACTATTCAAACTTAGGAATGGGCCCTTTATGGCCAGCAGTAATGAAGACTGCATAAATGGGATTTTAGCCACTGGGAAAGGTTAAAAAATGTCTTTGTGTCCAAGTTTTAAAAGTTCACCAGTCTGTCCAGTGGTATCCATAGATTAATGTGTCTCCCAATCCTCACCAGAGAAGCTTCTTTTTACAGTAGATGGATGGCAATTATTATGGAGACCCACAACTGGTCAACATGCAGAAAATAAGACTCTGTGGAATGCTTAGCTCTACATGGGACATCTATATCATATCCTTTATCTGTCAAGGCTCAGGATCATCAAGAAGGAGGCAGGAAGAAAGACTGTAAGAGCCAGAGGATGCCTGTGGTAAAAAACGATGCTTTCTTGTCATGTCAGCACCATTGCACACATGAACTCACAGCAACTATGACTGCTTACACACAGCTGATCAAGACTAGGTCAGCCAAATCCCTGCATGAGTCAGGGAGGATCTCATGAAATTCTACCTCTAGCCCAGGAGCTTTTGGCAATTGATGACTGCTTGGGAACAGAGTCAGTTTTCTTCAAGAATCTGGTTCTTGAGAGGGTTACCAATGCTTCAGTAGAGGGTCCTACACTCATGCACATATACACATACAAGCAGCACTAACTAAACTCAGAGAGTTTAAGAAAAAAAAAGCAGTGGCAGGAAAGACTTAGCTGCTCTTCCAGAGGACCTGAGTTCAATTCTCAGCACCCAACTATGTGTAATTTCAGTTCCAGGGCATCCAACATCCTCTTCTGGCATCCACAGACACTGAAGACACATGTGGTGCACATACAGACAGACAGACAAAACACCCACATGCATAAAATTGAAAATGATAATCTTAAAAATTTTATGAAAGAAAAACATGAAGTTGGGCAGGAAAGGTTGTGGAGGGNATAGAAAAGGATCGGGAGGGAGAGGAAGGGAAGTCAATTTAATCAAAATGCATAGAGTTTTCCATTTCCATGGTGTGAATATTCTCATCGTGTTGACTGTCAGACTACTCATCCCTGAATGTGGTACTGAGCAAAGATACCCAGTAGTACCACATTTNTGCTACCTTGATATGATACNGGTGACATAAAAACTTCATAAAAACAGTTAAGAGTAAGACATGGCAAGGTAGCTTATCAGCTCTGCCTTTGTTTCGGCACCATTTCCTTGACTGTTACTTTGTTATTTGATAATGGTGATTGTGTTTAATTCTTGGCAAATTAACAGTGGGTTCTGGGTGGGCAGTGATTGTCTCCAGGCATGAGTAGCATTCTGCCTCTGGGTTTTCTCATCCAGCCCCAGAGCCTCTATCTTTTCCTTTCCCTTCAGTTCTATGGGAGTAAGCTCCACAGTGTAACCATTCTGAGGTCATATTTCTCATGCACACTGAGAACCCCAAATGTGAGAAGACCTTCCTTCTCCACCAGCAGTTGTATGGATCCCAATTCTCACCCGTGTTCCCATTCACAGCCTCTCCCAATGGAGGGAAACTCACCCAGAAGTACTTGGGTCTCCCACCCTTGAAATTGTGTTCAAGGGACTCACTTGAGGCCCTTGTCCCTGTATCATGGTGCAACTATGATCAAAGGAAAAGGAATGCCACAAACATTATTCCTTCTATCACTCCACAAACTCAGAAGACCAAAAGATAATTCCCTGAATCTGCCAGCCACCATCAACACATTTCCATTTAATGGAAGATCTGAACAAAACTGTGTTGGACCAATTGAGTTGCTGGGTGAAGGGTAAACCAAGTGTCTCAAGGGAGCTAAGCTCTCTTTCTCTAACTTCCTTCCATTATTTGAAATGTTGTAAGCAATAAAATTCTAGCACTGCAGGTAAATAGTATCTTTTGTGAATACATCATTGTCCTGGAATGCAAAGATGTCTACACAGATGTCCAAAGTGTGCATTTAAAATTTATTGTAACTACATGCAGCCTATTTCAGGAAGCAGAAAATCTTGCAGAGAACATTCACAAATCCCCCAAGGAATTTAGATCTGATTAGTTAATACACATGGCCACTCTCTAGAAAATTGACTTATTAATTTCATCTCTTAGACTTGGTTGGTTATGCTACATACCCTGTTTGTTTATCTTAGTTTACACATTCAGTTGCCTCTCAGGAATTCATCTTTCTTTTTCTCAGTCTGTGAAACTGTTCTTTNTACCTCCAAGTTCAACTTAAGTAGCAAAGATTCCTTCAAATTAACTTTCAAATTAAGCAAAAATAATGAGGCTCTCCTCCACTGCACTCCCAGAATGCTTTGCATGTGATAACATATGCAGTTTTATCTTCCCCTGCAAAATTCTGAGCTCCTCTAATCAGGCAGCATGTCTTGTATGTCTTTGTATCTTCTGTTTCCAAAATATAATTGGTATCTGTTGCTAAAACTCTTTCTGTGGGGGAGACATAAACATCTACCTCTCCTCCTAAGGCCCTCAAAACAAAGCAAAGTATGGTTTCACCACGGTTCATCCTAGAAAACAAATAATATTTTTAGTATTCTTTACAAAGTAATGGAGATGGACTGTGGCCAGGATTGTGGGTGGCATTAAAGGAGCCACACTGGGAGGTCTGCACACAGCATGGATGATGACTTCCCTATGGATGGGTAGACAGACCCTCCTCCCCAAATGCTTTCCGGACTATATACTCTAGCCCCTCCCTGAGACTCAGATCCCACATGGAATCAGGGCAGAACTGTATTCAGCTAGTTTGGACTGGTAGTTGGATACTCTGGTGAAGGTATCATATTCTTCCCTGCCTTCTCCCTTCATGAGGGAATGGAAATAGTCAACTGAATTGTGATGATCATTTACAAACAGGCCCAGCCAAGCTTCTAAAGATGAGAGTAGTTTGGCTTGGAGGATATCTCTGTACTTATTGGATACCCAATAAGTGCTAGCTGTCTTTAAAACTGGGTTTTTTTTTTAATGTATATATAGATGGTCTTGGAACAAGAGTTAACCCTGTAACCTGAGCCATAGAGTGCCATCTTAATTGATGGTAACAGAAAATCAGTTAACAAAGCAAGAAAAGAGATTTTCCACTACACATCACCACAGTTAATTTGTGCATAATTAACAGTATTGTAAACAGTTCCAACACCCACCTGGACAGGGACCAGAAGTGTCAATGTAGATAGTGAGAGTTCTAAAGAAATTGTTCAATGTCAGTATCTCATTCATAAATGTTCTGTAAGGCAAGTATATAATAGCTCACTTTCTCACTAATTAGCTTTTGTAATACAAAGAGAAGCATACTACATAGTAAGTACATGTTAAAGGAAATCACATTTAGCATAAGGTTGCAACTTAAAATTCAAATTTTCTACAATTAAACAGAGTTTTGTTGTTGTTGTTCATTTTGGGGTGCTCCATTTCTGGGCTTGTTTTTAGTAGAATCTATCTATAAGCCAAGAGCATGAATGAGTTACCCTGGAAATGCTTGTGCACAATGGGAGTGGTGAACCTCGGTGAGTTACCAGCTCAATTGGAATTGCAATTCCATGACAATGTGTTTAGTAACAACATGACTAAAACCAGGGGAGGCTTCCTAACAACTACTTTGGCTTAGAATTGGAATCTCAAGCTTCTTTCTGGCAAGCTGGAAAGCTGTCATAATTGTTTCCTATCTATCCAGGTCCCTCACTTGACATTGTGGACATTGTGTGCCTTTGTCTCAGCAAGACAGATATGTGAAACCAAATCATCTCCATATCTCTCTGCACAAAACTGTAAAAGCAATTCAAGGGCTGGGCCAGCTGGCTAAAGTTACTCAATAAGTGTAATACCAGAGTAGGATGGGACTCTGAGGAGNGTTTGTCCTGGTTACTGATGCCAGAAATAAGACTTGAGGAAAATGTTACTAAGGGAGGTTGGTTCCTTTAAAAACAAATGTAGATGTGATATCAAATTCCTTTTCTAGTGCCATTCACACTTCAATTAGGACTCTCTCTCTCTCTCTCTCTCTCTCTCTCTCTCTGTGTATCTGTGTGTGTGTGTGTGTGTGTGTGTATGTCTGTGTCTGTGTCTGTGTATACTGATGCTGGGGATCTACCCCAGGGCCTTGTGCATGGTAGGCAAGATTCAACTACCCTCTTGCATTCCCCATGCCCCAAACAACAACAANAAAAATTCATAGATAATTTCCTACTTGAAAATTCCATCAGTAAATCATGTAGATCAGTGCAACTCAAATATTAATGTGTCTATGAATCACCTGGGAACCCTATCTTTTAAAAAGAAACAAATTCTAATTCAGGGCTTGACGACTAAGCGCTGAGATTCTAACAAGCTCCCAAGAGATGCTGATGTAGGGGCATCCAAGGACCACAGGTGAGTTTTCTTGAGAATGCCATGTATACAGAGAGATGCTGAGTGCCAAGAGTGATGACTGCGGAGCCCTTAGGCAAGTCACGTCCCCCTCAAACTGACCAGTCAGGGATCCTACTTCTGAGAAAACACTGTGAAAGATTAGCAGCTCAGTGGCACAAAGCCTTTGCTTTCTCTTTTAATGTTTAAAGAAAGGAATGTGCAGAGATGAAAGCAAACAGGAAGGTGATTTTCCAAGGCAACTCCAAGAGGATTAAGAACTGATTAGTTTACNAGGACAAGATACAGAAAGTCTGGGTATAAAGAATAATTGTTCCCCACTTGGTTCTTTAGTTTTTCACAAAGTTTGTGAGGAGGGGAAATAATTGATCCCTTGAGAGGTAGAGGAGAGAAAGTTCTCAGGCTGAAAAAGTGTTATCATGGATACGCTTTTTCAGAATCTGAAGTTGGCAAGACCCACCGATGCAAAAAAAAAAAATCCTGTAGTGATTGATAAAAAAGCAAAATATCTTATTTGAATATAGTAAGAGATCAGTGTCTTCAGGCTGTGCAGCCTAGGATCCTTCCTGTACAGCTGGGTAGCCTTTCTTCATTTTCCTGGATTCTTGGTGGTCCCACACTGTGACTATCCACACTAAATACTGCTTCTTGGGCTTCTTTTCCAGCTATCCCATGGACAGAGTTAATATTCAAAGTGAGAGGAAGGTTACACCTACTTTTTGTCCTGCTCTGTTAATGGCAGCTCAGTTCAGACTCAATCCAGTATAAGAAACTTGACACCAGTGCTATTCTCATCCCTTAAGGTCCCATGACTTCAACTACCCACAGATTTCCAAGGAGTACCTGTACCCTCTCACCCTGTTGCCCACAGCAACATCTCCTCCTCATCTGTCTTCTATCACCATTGTTTTACCAAACATAGGTCCGGTACTCTGGTCAGACTGCACTGAGAGNAGCATCCCCAGGGGCATTAAGCAAATGACTAACTCTGGGACATGGAGCTGATTCTGTGGGAGAAGAGAAGGGGCAGGCTATGTGAAGGGGAAAACAGCAAGTCTGAGAGTGGTGACACAGGTTCCCTTTTCCTCTCGGGTACATAAAAGAGACAAGACCCGTGGGAATCTCTGTATAGAGATAAGGAGACAGCTGCTCAAAGAATCATTTCTGCTGGAAGACAAGAAGCTTTGGGGCGGGACAGCAGAGCTGGACAACTTGGACATAAGTGGAGCTGCTAATCACGAGTCTGAGAGAGGGACCCAACTGTGGTGGGCCACCAGTACTCTTAGCGCTTCTTCTATTTCAGAACTCCATCCTAGATGCTGAACCTGGGTTTTGATAAAGAAATACACCCAAATTAAAGTTTCCTACAGAGAAAAATAAAAAACTACAAAAAATGGCTGGTTGTAGGATAAAAGATTTGGAGAGAAATACATAATAACTATCAGTTTCAATTATTAGTATGGATAAGTCCTTGAGATTAATCTGCAGCTTGGGGGCTACAGTAAATGTTAGTATAATGTATGCTTGAAATTTGCTAAGAGATTATATCTTAAATTTATTCACTGACACTAGACTTTTGAATGGCAAAGC
>LZPO01029426.1:0-11677 GCA_001675575.1 Neotoma lepida
TCCCAATCTTCAGTTTATTAGGAAGAAATTCAAGTTAGAAACAAAATGGGACTGATACTAAGTTTCATGGACATGTGAAATACGCTGGGAGGTCTGGACACTCATTCACTTTGTCACCTGTCCTGGAATAGTACTGTCTGCAGTTGAATGGAAGAGCTGTACGTGGTCAAGGTTGATCTAGTCAGCACAGCATGTGGCATTCAATGGCTGAAGCTCTCTCTCTGGGGGAGGCCTAAGACTCTCTAGTGGTCATTATAGAGAAATCCCTGATCTGTGGGCAGCACTGAGGAGGAAGAGGAGGAGGGAGGGTACTTAATGATACAACTGAAATACAATCGAGCCTTACCTCCTCCTCCCTTACGACGCAGACACACTTGTGCAAGCCCATGGTCTCTGTATCCACAGCCACTTTAGCCGGGGTTTCTCTATTAACTATATCAACCTAGTAACTGTACAGTGATCTCCACACACATCGTGTCTGTGTCTCCGTCCTCACTAGAACACAGTCCTCTAGGACAGGCTCAGGTCTACCTCATTTCCATATCCTTAGCACGTGGCACACATCTGCGTGAATCCACACACATGAGCATGTCGTTCCTCCAGGGGACATCAATTGAGAACAACATTGGGGGAGGGTTCATGTTAAGCAACAATTGGCAGTCCTTGTCCCTTGGGCCATCTACTCCTCCTTTTCATTAGTGGCTTACACTTTCAACATTGTGTCCTATGAAATGCTATTGATCCAGTGTGTATCAAATCCCCACAAGAAGTCAACCCTAGACAAGTTAAACTCAACATTTCAAAACCCAAAGAAAGCTTCCACATGATCACTTTATAAAGGTGACTGAGAGATGTAAGTTTAGGTAGGAAAAAAAGAAAATATAGCTTATACATTAGTAACCCAAAGGAGTTCAATGACTCAGAACTTTCTTCAAAGCTTGTATGAAATTCCAAAGAAAGTACACAGGGAAAAAATTCCTAACACACTTAGCTAGGACTCCAAAAAGTAGAAAGTTAAATCAGCTAACTTCCGAAACTGCTTTTCAATCCTACACCAGTTTTTGAACAAAATTTTTTAGGTAATAATATGAATTCACATTTCAGAAGAGGCCCCTGTAGGCCCCTCTAGGCCGGGGGGCCAGGCCCTGCCCCCACACTGCTCTAGCAGCCAGGCCCAGCCACTCAGGAGGCCAGGCTCTACCCCCACCCAGACTATTCTAATGGCTATAATGGCTATTTCCAGCCTCTCAAGACAAAGGTGGCCAAGCTCTGCCTTATAGAAAAACAAACAAACAAACAAAAACAAGATCAGACACAAAATCCCACTAATCTCTGAGCTTGACCCAATATCCAAGATCAGGCCACAGAATCCCACCAATCCAGGCCACCCTGGAAAGTTCCACCCCAAGAAACCCTATGCAAAGCCTGCCTCCTGCTAAGTTCTTTGCTGCTTCTCACCCAAGCAGAGGCAGCCATCCTCCTGTGTCTTTCCCAATAAATCTCTTGTGTGAGGTTTGTGGTGAAGTGTGACTCTGTGGTATTCCTTGCCTCCTGGTGCCAGGATACCCTCCTCCTCAGAAGTGTAACACAGCATCCCTCCCCGATACTCCCCCACCCCACAAAACCCCTGAGATTAAACAGGCAAGATGACAAGTGGAGCACATAATGAATGAATCACAAATTAGGCTGAAAAATATAAAGTCACAGGAAGTTCTTAGAACAAGCACAGTATACATGAAATATTCAATAAATATTAACTATAGTAACAGATGAAAATTCAATGATAGTCCCCAGGAGTCTTTGTCTCAGAAACTGATGAACGTTATGTGGCAAATGAGTTTGCAGGTACAACAAAAGTGATAACTCTAAGATAGGGACACTATCCTATCGGAGACAGCATGACAACTGGAGCAGGAGTTTGGGAATGCTGCTCCAGAAGTTGGAAAAGACAAGAAAGCCGATTCTCCCTTAGGAAGATGAGCACTGACGTACAAACCATTGGAAAAGCAAGGGGGTGTCTAGTGATAACTCATGCACATCCGATCAAAAGCCCTTTCATAGGGTGCCAACATCACACAACAGGGAATTAGCAGTCTTCACAACAAATGGTGCTGAGAGAACTGGGTATCCACTGCCAAAAAAATAAACCAGTACTCTTCACATACACAGACAAAAATGACTCAGAAATGGATTGAAAACTTAAATGCAAGACTAGAAATTGTAAAGTTCCTATGAAAAACAGGCAAAAACATTTTTAACATTGGTCTTAGCAAATGATATCAGAAACAAGACCAAAAACACAGAGAACAACAACAAACAAAAACAAGAACAGTGAGACTAAGTCTGACTCTATCTTTGCATGGGAAAGGAAAAAACAGATGGAAAAGGCAGCCTACCCAATGGAGGAAAACACCTGCAGATCACCTACCCGGTAAGAGGTTACTGTCTAAAATACAGGAAGCAAGCAACCAAACACCACCATGAAAAACTGAATGAAGAGTGACAGTGTAGTGATATATTGTGTACCCTGATAAAATCCGTCTGAAGATCAGAGGACAGAACAAACCATTAGATTAAACACAGATGCCAGGCAGTGGTGGCACACATCTTTAATCCTAGCACTTGGGAGGCAGAGATTATCTGGATCTCTGTGAGTTCAAAGCCACCCTGGACTATATAAGATTGACTCAGTCTAGGAGAGAAACAGAGCCAGGCAGTGGTGGCACACACCTTTAATCCCAATACTTGGGAGTTACACGCCTTTAATCCCAGCATTTGAGATCTCACATCTTTAATCCCAGTATTTGGGAAGCACACACGCCATTAATCCCAGGACTAGGAAGGAAGTGATGGCTGGGTGGAGAAAGGTATATAAAGTGTGAGGAGAGAGGAACTAAAGGCTTTTCGGCTGGAGGTGCTTTCAGCTGAGGAAGCTTCTTTTGGCCAGAAGCCCCTTTTGGCTAGAGGCCTTTTGGCTACAGAGCTTTTCCAGGCTGAGGAGTCCTAGAGGTAAGATGTGGCAGTGGCTTGTTCCTTTGTCTCTCTGATCTTTCAGCAAATTTTATTAGGGTACACAATATATCACCACATGATGGGGCATGCAATTTCTACAGGATGCACAAACATCAAATATCTTATGTACAACTATAAACGTATACAATTTTCATTTGTCAATTTCTTAAAATTTGAAATTACAAAAAGCAAGTGTTTCTGAGGGTATCAAGAAATGAGACCCTTGGGCATGGTTGTTAAGCATATGAAATTGTGCAGCTGCTATTGTTATGGGGAACCCATAAGAGACGACCACTCTGCCAGTCATAGCCAAATCAGTCTTTATTTCAGCTGGCTGGGACTACACTCAGGTTTTTTGTCTTAGTCTCTGTTTACCTGGTCCCCATAGCTGACCACCTTACTGTCAGCATTAGCCTGACAGTGGATTCTTATTCTGACCCTGCTAACAACAGGACCCTGCATCCTCAAGTGCATGGCCAGCTATATCAAACAAAGAATAAACTCAGTTAAGCTACTTGGTCCTTAGGACTAACTATGCCCCTCTAAAACAGACAAAGTCAATGATTTGACTCATGCCCAAAGATACAGTGGAGAATGTGACAGGGCAAGACAGCACAGAGGTTCCTCCATTTTGTTCTTGCTGAGGCCATTTCAGGCTTATCAATAATTTTATCTACTTGATGGAGAATTCAATGGAAAATTACCAAACTCTATCCAAGGACTCTGAAGTCAAGATGCCACAGCTAGCTTCGGTTAAATTGCTTGCTTCTGCGAAGCCCCCCTGCAGCTGCCGAGGGAGCTGTCAGGATGTGATTTTTGCCTTGCTATGGACACCTGGGCTACACTTAGGACCCAAATACCTGAGTGTAGTTCCAGCAGCCGGGAATAAAGACTTTCCACTGCTATATACTGTGTCTGAGTGGTCATCTTTGATGGGCTCCCCGTAACACTACAGAAGAAAATTTTGAGGCTTCCCCCAATTAGATCCATACGATCCAGCAATACTGCTTTTGAGTAGATACTCAAAAGACCTGGAAAGAGGATCTAAGAGTATTTGCATCTTCCTGTTCATTGCAGTATTGTTCACAATAACTGAGGTAGCAACAACCCAAATATCCACTGACTAAATGGCTAAAGAAAATGGGATATATACACAATGTTATATACATACACACACATATATGCAGATATACGTACACAGGATGAAACATCATTCAGCCATAAAATAAAACAGAAACCTTGTCATGTGCCTTGTTAATGAAAATTCCTGAAAAGAAGCTACTTCTGGCTGTCAATCAAAAACTCCTGAACTGAAGGACTCTTTGTGCAGATACTGCTGGACCAACTGGACTTTCAGGGCTGTGGAGAGACTGGGATTCTGCAGGTTCAGAAGCTAATTACCTTCTCTTGGGCTAGCGTTAGCCTTCTGGAACATCCTTGCCCCATTCTGTATTAAAACTAACAAATTGTGGTAATAAATAAAAATCTTTTAGAATCTACTGACTTAGCAGACCACTAGCTTCCACCAATCAAAAAGCTAAGAATGTCATGGGATAGCATCTTAGACCTATAGAACAGCTCCTCCATCTCATTGTGCCCACCTCTTTGGTATGTCCACCTGTGGTGGTTTGGAAAAAAAAAAGGCCCCCAAAGAGAGTGGCACTATTAAGAAGTGTGGCCTTGTTGGAGGAAGTGTGGCACTATGGGGGTGGGCTTTGGGGTCTCCTATGCTCAAACTACACTCAGTGAAGACACAGTTGCTTCCTGTTGCCTGAGGAGTAAGATGCAGAACTCAGCTCCTCCAGCACCATGGCTGCCTGCACGCTGCCATGTCCCGCTATGAAGATAATGGTCTAAACCTCTGAAATTGTAAACCCCCCAATTAAATGTTTTCCTTTATAAGAGTTGTCGTGGTCATGGACCTCTTCACAGCAATAGAAACCCTAAGACACCACCAATACATTTTAAGCTTGCCTTGATTTATGGCTTTCTTTGTTCTGTCAAACTAGAAAAGCCCTGTGAAGCTGCTTCCATGTTGGAACAAGGAAATTAGGGTAATCTAATCTGTGTTCCTGGGACATGGTCACTCAAAACGGCTCCAGAGTAGACTATCTCTTATTCCTTTTAAGATGAGAACTGTGGTTTTGACATTGACAGCCTCAACAGGAATGGAACTGAAAGCTAATACACTAAATGAAAAGCCAGTGACACAAAGGGAAGTTCAACATGAGTCTAACTTACATCAAGAATTTAAAATAGCCAATCTAATAGAAAACAGAATGATCACTACCAAAGACTGGAGGACGGGTTGGGGTGGGGAACTGATGTTCAAAGGGTACAAATTTCAGTCATGCACAATCATAAACTCTGTTGTATGATATTATTCTTACAGCAAGAAGACTGTATTACACACCTAAATTCGTTAAGAGGGTGGATATCAGACTATATACAATACTACTAATAAAGGGTCCTAGGAACACAGAAAAGTTTAAATACGGACTATAGAACATAAAGTTTCTTGTCCCAATGTTGTAGCTTTAAAAATAAAATGCTAATAAGTAAACATTCTTTTGAAGCTGATCACCAATCAGACACACACAGGTAAGAAAGAGGAAGACAGTGCAGATAAAATAAGAGATCCTCAGCTGTTTTATTTCTAAGCATCATTAATTTCAGGAGGTAAGTACCTAATCTGTCCAGTATTGTCAGCCTGGAGTTTATAACATGGTCCAACACAGTAAAGTGGCTAAGCACTGACCCCCCCTTTGAAGAGTAGTATCATAAGGGATGTGATGACAACTCTATCCATAATGATACTGAACACAAGCCAGTGCAGAGCAAACAACTGGTGACCGGGGATCTGCTGCAGCGCACAGGCGCCAGGAGTCCTTTCCCTAAAGACCTGTCCCTCTATGATGGAACATAAAGGGCAGAGTGCCTCACCGGCCACTAAAGGCAGAAAACTAACGCCAAAGGCTGACAGCAAAGAAGGCTTATGAAATGCTACTTTGGGAAAAATAGTAGAATGAAGTCTTGCTGGTATCTTGTCACTTTCAGGTTCTGTACTGCAATTTAATGCATGCTGCTCTCACAGGAACACAACTCTAAGCCCCACCCCGACCCTATGAACTTCCCTGGTCATCACTGTCAGTATTTTTTGGCTGGGTTGGAGGTGGAAAGGGGTGAATGCTCCCATTTTGGAGACTTACTCCTATAGCTGTTAGCTAATTAATCACTTATCTGTCTGCACTTANATCCTACTTCAGTAACTGGTGCTGCAAATGATACAAGTAATTATATGCACCTTGAAATCCTGACTTGAAGTCACTAAAGGAAGACTTAAAGAGTCTTGTAGCAGACATTATGCCCCTAATCGGAATCTGAGTGAAGGGACACTTGCCCACTTGAGTATGTGACTCTGGCAGGCCTTGCTTTTCTCTCCTATTCCCTCTGCCTTGCTAAAAACCATTAGATTACCTTCCTAAAGCTAGTCACCAAGGTCTACTGCCTTATTTGACCACTTCCTCCTCCTGAAGCTGACTACCAAGGTCCAGCTATCAAAGTATTGAAGTCTAGCAATCAGAAGCCCCCTTTGGCTCACCTAATTAACATGCCCAATTAAAATTAGACACTTCATCCTAACATGGAGTTTCCCCTTGCACCTTTATAAACCACCATTTGCCTATATGCCACATCTGTCTCCTCTCTATCCAGAGGCTGTCCTTTGTCCCTCGGGGACAAATTCCCCTGCCCTCTCTCCCTGGTTCCCTTCCCCTTCTCTCTCTATCTCCTGTCTTTGTCCCTCTGTCCCTCTGGAGCAATAAATCTCCTTTGTGCTGAGAACTTGGTCCTGGCAGTCCTGAGCTTGTCCTTTCAGTGAGCATGAAGTCCAAGTGCCCCTGTGCCGAGCTCTGTGCTGCTAGCCAGCACCAATGGAAGCACTAACCCTGATCTATCCTTACAGTCTGTTCAAGCTGGGTCTCAAAAGTTGGCAGTGTTCTAGCCCAAGCAAGTTTAAGACCAATGAAACAGACCTTTAATCTCACAAAATCAGGTTCTCTGACGCACTGCAAACGAGGGAAATCACATACCAGAGGAATCTTGGACCATCTCAGCAAATGCAGGACAAGGCAGTTATTACAGGATAACACTATCTGGAGAGGAGTGGAGCTGAGGTGAAGACCAAACAAAGCAGTGCTTTGTCAGGCTTCGAACAAAGCCAAGCACTGGGCTGCAAAGTGAAGGCAAGGTCCTCTCTTCTTATGGAGGATGAAGCTAGGACAGACGTGGCTGCTGTGTCATCCAAGTCATAAATCAACGCGATATTCTTTTAAGATTTATTTTATTTTAATCTGCATGAGTGTTTGCCTGCAGGTATGTTATGTGTACCACATTTGTTCCTGGTCCCTGCAAAGGTCAGAGGAGAGCACTGGGTCCCTTTGAAACTGGGAGTGTAGATGGTTGTAAGCCACTATGTGGATCCTGGGAATTGAACCCAGGTCTTCTGTAAGAACAAGATTCTTAACCACTGCCCCAGAGTGATGAGAGAGCCCCAGCTGTGGGACCAGACTGCCAGGATTCAAAATCCTAGCCCTACATTAATCAGGGCAAAATACTTCAGTTCCTTTAACCATAAAAAACAGAGGTAATAACACCAGGATGAAATGAGTCGGTGCGTGCAGCTCACTTACAACAGTGGCTGGCACAAATGAAGTTTGAATCAGTGTTAGCTGTTAGTAGAGCAAATGCCCAGGCTTAACTCATCATCTCTATCTTCATGCTCATCTCTATCCTTTCCTCATTAATTTGATTTATCTAGCAAGTATTTACTGAGTGTCTATGAGGCACTGGGAATCTTGTGGAAAATCAAGTTTGTCCTCACAGAATGACAGTCTAGTGAAGCCTGTGGCACCCCATTCTTATTGATGCCCACCCCCCTAATGTGAAGAAGTTTTAATGCTCAAAACATTGACTCTTTATGGGGAAAAGATGCCACATTCCTCAATGACCTGTCAGGAAGAGACAGTGAGTTCTTTTAGGACAATACCTTGTTTTCTTCCTGAAAACTCTAACCAGAAAGGGTCTTAATCCAATATTCAGTATTTGTAGCATTTTTCCCCTTAACATATTCAAGTATCTTTCTTTCATATTCTTCTGATCCACACATGTGCACAGCAAAAACAGCCGATATAAAACCAGTAACTTGTCCTACAGCTAGGGTGGTGAATCTTCTCTGCGATTCAGTACTTTCAGCCCTAAAACCAGGAAAACCTTAGGCAAAAGCCAATGAACCTGTCACCAATTTACAGCAGATGGCATTGAAAAAACAAGTCACTACACACAGGGAAAAACAAAGGTCAACCAAACTCTCCAACTTCATAAGCACTGACCATATGAACCCCAAAAGACCATCCTACACCACAGCCACATGCTCCAGACCTGACTATAGCCCCAGCCCAGTGCTCGTGTCTAACCTGCATTTTATCACTCACCACTCATGGAAAAAACACCTGTGTGTGTGCACTCACAGTGGTACGAACACAGACACACACACACACACACACACGCACACGCGCACACACACACACGTGTACACACAGCACAACACAATGACATTTATAGCTAAGTTCTCCACATTTGTGTGTGAGCAACAGCTACATACTAGACTTAAGTATTTCCACATCTGAATTTCCACTGGACATGTATCAGTGTCAGGAAGTATACACAAATATTCATATAAATTTATATATGTATGTGTACACTCATGTATAAATGGGAAGGGGAAGGGAGAAACAAGAACACCAACTCCCATTCTCCATACTGTTTCACATGTTTCTGTCACTGAACCCCCAACACATACTGCAATTCTCATTCTGGGCTGGCAACTACATCTTAGGGTTCAAAAAGAAAATGGCCCCACTTTGACCAGAACTCACTTCCTCCTCAGTTCCACCAACCTAGCTGAGTAAGCATCCTACTCTCTTACCTTCTTGTGATGCATCGTGTGCCCTAGAAAAATCCAACATGAATCACAAGTCCCTCTCTAGCTAATGTTCCATGTCTTGCTTGCCCTTGTCACAGGAGGCCTTGAGAGGAGACTCTTTGCTGCCATCTCCACTTTCTTTCCTCTCACTCTCCCCTACAGCTCCTTCAGTCCACTGAAAAGCTTATTAAATCTACCACAGCAAACGCTGGTCCTCAGCCTTCACTGTAACCCACACACCTCTCAGCATTATGCCGAGACTTTCTCCTGGGGTCTGACAAATACTCGTCATGTTTGTGTCCTAGCTGAATACTGGCAGCTTATGCTCAAGCTTTCTTTCCTGAATTCCCCTTCTCTAGTAGACCTCTAGCAGAATTAAACTTGGGCCCTAACCTCAGCCCTTTCTTCTCTGGGTTCTATTGATCCAGTGGAGCTGGAGGCCAGTCCCCGGGCTACTGAGTCAGCCCTGGCATTGCCCAAGGCCATTGGGTCCTTGGAGGACTGGTGTCCCTGTCAGTGGATTAAGGCTACTTCTGTGGAGCTGGAGGGCCTCCAAAAGCTTGGCTATAATGGGTCCATTGTCAATGGGACTGCCCTTGGTAGTAAGAAAGCCCTTTTCCCTCCACAAGACAGAATGGGTATGGGCTATTACAAAGGCATATTTAGAGTCACTATACATGTTAGCCTGTTGACCCTTGGCTATTTGGAGCGCTCTAGTCAAGGCAATTAATTCGGCCTTGAGAAGAAGTCCCCNTTAGCAGGCAGGTTGCTTCAACTGTTTTGGTGGAAGTGACCACTGCATACGTGCCTGGCGGTTTCCTGATCTGTCTATAAGAGAGCATCCATCAACAAAGATGGTGAGTTGGGGGTTTGTAAGGGGTTGGTCTAGGAGACCAGGCCAGGGTGAGCATAAGGCCTCCACAGCTTCTGGGCAGAAGTGTGGGAGCCCATAGGGACTCCAGCTTGTGGATTAATTCCATCTTAACTCAAAGTCAGAGAGTTCAAGCTTGTCTTTGCTCTTTAAGGCTGAATAACAGGATGATTGGCCAAAGGCATGATTACTCCTCAAGGCTGGATAACAGGATGTTTGGTCAAAGACATGGTTACCAGATGTCTTGAGAATTAAGGAGGTGTTTACACTTGTTTGTTCTTTGAACCTGGTGTCCTTGAGAGGGGGAGGTCTTTCGCCCCTCCCCCTTACTTTGGGTATAAGAAGGCTGTGAGGAATAAACTCGGGGCTGCTGCAGTATTGACTCAGAGCCCTCCAGAACCTATCCTGTGTCTGTCTTTTCTTTTATGACTCTGTTTTTCCTAGCAGTTTTTTCTCAACCCTCATTCCCCTATTCAGGACTGACTGACAGGTTGGGCAGGACTTGACACAGGAGTGAGAGAGTATACCAGAGGAGGAAGGGAGAAGGAGGAAGGTTGCAGGGTTTAGAGCAAGGCTAGAGACCAAGGTAATTTGTGGGTTTTCTAGAAACAGTAAATGAAAGACCTGGACCTGTGAGGACCCAAGAAGGGAAAGAGAAGAATGACTTGGAAGGTCTGAGAGACAGTAGGTGGAGTATACAGTGATTGGCTGGGACAGGATGATCTGAGGGTCTCCCAGGTGAGTTCGGCCACTACTGTTAGAGCTGTCAAGCATGGCTGGCATCCACACACGCTGGGTTCTAGTTATTTGGACAGAAAAGCAACGACCTGATTCAAAGGCCCAGCCAGTTGGGATAGAACCCCAGTGGATAGAGGCATTTCCCCCCCATCCTAAACCTCTCCCCTCTCAGAAAGCCCGCCAAGCAGGAGTTCCTCCCCGGGAGCTGTTCAAGTCCTCACCTACAGGGTATTTAAACTGCCTACTTGAGAGCTGTCACATGATTTTTTTCTGGTCTCCTCTCCCATTCTCATTTCTGAAGGCCAGAAAGGTCACCTGGGAACGTTTTGCCCACTAAACCTGGTCTTTTATTTTTAATTTGGCTTGATGTGGCTTACTGTGTCGGTGAAGAGACTTAATATTGGAAACCTTTCAATCCCCGTATCTTGCTTTAAGAGCTAGTTATATCCTGAGGATCTTCAAACTACACCACTAGCCTGACTTCTCCTGGAACTACAGACACATGTCCACTGTTTAGTCAACACGGGCATGCTAAGACACGTAAAACATACATAGTAAAAGCAGGTTACTTGCTGGGCGGTGGTGGCGCACGCCTTTAATCCCAGCACTTGGGAGGCAGAGGCAGGCGGATCTCTGTGAGTTCGAGGCCAGCCTGGTCTACCGAGTGAGTTCCAGGAAAGGCACAAAGCTACACAGAGAAACCCTGTCTCGAAAAACCAAAAAAAAAAAGCAGGTTACTGGTCCTACTGATCTTGTTCCTCAGGCAGACAACCCTCAAAAGCCTTTCCTTGGGACATCTATGATCCAGTGCTAGTTTTGAAAGCTCATTTCATTCCAGTGGGAATTGGTTCACACTGATGGAGCCATGGTGACCTCTTCTCTACCCCCAATCTTGATGTCTGTTCTTACTTTACAACACTGTCCTTGCTTGTGACTACCCAGAATGGTTTTCCCCAAGAGTATCTTATGACTGTGTTATCATTCCAATCTCAAGCCAATGTCATCTGCTTTGAGCAGTCTCCTGACACCATGACACCGCTTGAAGTACCATAACATCTTATTTTGGATCATGA
>LZPO01029427.1:0-11666 GCA_001675575.1 Neotoma lepida
GATGTGACCTGGTATGTTGACCACACTCCAAGGCATGCCCCACACCCAAGAGTAGTTTGGAAACACAAATTGGACTCAGTAAGATAGAAGGAGAAGGAAGAGGATGAGGAGAGGGAAGAAAACTCAAAATTAAATGGGTAAGGAGCTAGGGGTGGATCTAGGAAGAGTTGGAAGTGACAATGATCAAAACACATTGTGTAAAATTCTCAAAGAATTAGTAAAAAAAATATTAAAAATTTTAGATGAATGAAGTACTGACAAGTACTACAGTGTGGATGAAAGAAGATTATAATAAGAGATTTCTTTTAGGTGAATGGTCTAGAACTGCCAAATCTGTAGAAATAGAAAGTAGATGAATGGTTGTTGAGAAAGGAAGAGAAAGTAAGAAGTTGGGGAGTAAGAGGTGATTGCTAAAGGATATGGGGTTTCTTTGCATGGGCATGGTGAAATGCTCCATGACTATGATAGTGGCTCCACAGCACGATGACTATACAGGCACCCATCGGCTTGTANAACGTTGCTAGGTAAATTTTATAATACTGAGTTATATCCAAGTAAAATTGATGCTACAATTTTGTAAATATTTTAAATGTATACTATCTTTAAAACTTGAACTTATCAGACCCAGAGTCCCCCTAGTTCTTTACCACCACCCCTTTTAGCCTTTCTTTCAGGCCATCCCAGGTCCTTTATTATACATACAAACCTACAGACCTGCTCTCTACCAGGGACCTTCAGTGGTCACACTAGTCTGGGACTCAGGTAGCCTGCATTTATTATCCTTCCTGTCCAGCATTCTGGTCTCTCCAGGTTTATACTCTTGCTTCTGCTGCACTCTTTTTGCAGGCTTGCCTCCTCCCACTACACCTCCATTCCCCCTGGGAACTCCTAGTTCTTGCCCACCGCTCCTCTAGCCTGTACAGTTAGGACACAGAATCAGAGGGTTCATGTGACTCTGAACCGAAAGCCTCCTTCCTGTGCTCTAGCTCCCGTGGTTTCAGAAAATGCTATGCAAGTTGCCATCGGAGGGATACAACTAAAGAATCCTGCCCAGCTGCAATACCTATGAACCACAACAATGACTGGCATGGCAAGATATCCATATGGGTGATATAAGAGTCACTCACATGTTAATGATAACCAACAGCTGTCTTATTGAACCTAGTCCCATGCCATAGGAGGGCAATCAATACCTACCTGGTAGTGAAAACCTAACCAGCTTCCTAGGGTTAGCAATGGCATGGACCTTAGAAAAGAATCTACCACCATAGCTTTGCTAAACCAAAATAATTACTGACTACACTCCAAATCTCATCCTTACACACACAGATAAGTGTGGGTAGCTGCCACACCTCATCAAATAAGCCTCCGTTTACAGCAAATGGAGACTATCACAAAAAAACACAACTGAACACAATACAGAGATCAACAGATCACGGGGAACCCAGCTTAAATGGATACATCTCCATCACAGCTCCTACATCTATGGCTTAGGGAACACTTCAGAAGATAGTGTGAAAAGATTGTAAAAGCCAGAACACCAAGAAGTCATCTGTGAAACAGTTCCTCCTAGACATAGCTGAATAAACAAGCCTGGGACAATGGCAATCTCAGTGGACATGCTGACATGGAAGGGAATAAAATGTCATGTTGCCCACCCATAGACAAATAACTGTAGGCCATTAATGACTGCTAGGAGAAGAAGTAGCCCAGAGATAAGTCTCCTTATTGGTTGTCCAGTGCACGGTGGTCAGCCCTGAATCTGTATACACATAAACAACAAAAATAGACTCAGCAGGTTGATTTTATATTTGTACATACATATACCTATATATGAAACAATGATAATCAAAGAAACAGAGGCTATCAACTTGAGAGTGGTGAGGTCATAGGAGGGGTTGAAGGGAAGATACCTGGGAAGGGGCTAGAGGGATCAAAGGATGAAAATGAGGTAATTCTCTTTCAACTGAAAATAGAAATAAATAAACTTTCACTATTAATTTGATTGGATTGTATAGCCTATTTTTCTGTCATCTCCAAGGGGCTCCCAACCAGCATCTTCTCATTCACAGACAGAAGGACCACTCCCACACCGAGGGCCTAAGATTACCACCCTCTTCTGAGAACTAAAGGGTAAGTTCAAAATTCATCTTGTGGCTCCTCAGCTGATCATGTGAAACATCTGTGTAAAAGGACCTAAAATGTATGACATCATCTTTGCCAGGGCTCCTGGTAAAAAAGGTCACTTCAAAGGTTCCCTTTTTCTTGGCTCATTCTAGTCATAAAAGCCAATGGTAATAGCTAAAAGTCACCAAGTTCTTACATGAGGGAGGAATTTCCAAGGGGCAGGACATGAACTCAGTAACACAGAATCTAGTCCTCCTGACTTCTACTTCTGGGCCATGACATAGCATCACCATGCTGTGACATGTATGCAGCTCTCACTTCTGCCCTGACACCTCTACAATCTACAGGAGGTTTCCTACATCTCCCCTTCTCATCCTTTTCTGGACTCACCCAGATTTGATTTACATATGCTTTCACTACTCCTAAGTGGCCCCAGGCAATAATTATATTAAAACCCAAAATCTAATAAAATAGTTAATGTAAAACTATAGCACTGCTGTTAAAAGGAAGACAATAATTGTGACCTGACCTCCAAGGAAATGGAGAAGTGGTCAACTCACTTTGCTATTTTTACCTGCCTCTAATTATAGAAGGAATTGTATGTGTCCAATCGAATGTGCAATCACATGGACAGTGATTCAGAGCTCTGAAAAAAGTTGAGCTACACTGACAGAAACTATGCTCAAAAGATCCTAATCTTTCACTGCTGCTACTGAATTATTCATCTTGAGAGTGTTAATAAACCAGTGTTGGCCTTGAGGTTCTCATAAGGTGAAGGACTTGGACAAACAATTTCTAATTTCCTTTCCATGGAAAAGTCTATGATTTTGAGGGGTTATCAAAAGGAAACTAAGAGAGTGGGTAAAGTTGAAGAGTTATATGGAAGAAAACATGAAGCAGGAAGTATAAATTTACAGTCTTTGCCTTCATTAGGAGCCAAAGAACCTTGGGCTCAGCCCCCTCAAACCTATTCTCTCATCTCTTCCACCACGCTTTTAACTATAAATGTTGTCAGTCAAAACTATACACTCTTCATGCATACTATAAATCAACTTCAGCAAATCCTTAAAATGGTTCTTCTGAAAAGCCTAATGAAGATGGTATTTGGGGCATCAGAGATTCATAGCAATTCTTTGTCATGAGTTACATATACCATGAGCCACAAAATGCTACATGGTTGTGAGACAACGATGCAATGTGGTGGATAAAAAGGCAGAAGCAGAATGTGAGATAAGTTTCACCCACACTGGCCCTGAAGGAATCATCACCACTTGCCACAGAGCACCTCTTTGTTAAGTTTTGGGCACCACTCTGCCTAGTGTCTTCTAAGGTTCTGGGACATATAGGTGGCAACTAAGGGGATTTGAAGGCTCCTTGGACACATCTCTCCATGCTACAGAAGGAAAGAAGCATCCTTTATATAGAGCAGCCCACCACAAATAATTCTTGGTCCTGAACAATTAATAATTCATGACATCTGAAGAACAGTGCCCATGACTTTGAAAACTATTAAACTACCACTGCTGAGGGGAAAAGAAAACAAAAGGAACATTGCCACTCTCATATAGCCACTCATTAAGTAACAAATCCCATAGACTAAATTTTATAAATTACCTATAATAACATTCATTTCCACTTTAAGAGATCATTCAGCAAAATTCTAAGTATATTTTTATAATCCATATTCTTTTATGACTTGAAGGAAAACAAAGTCCATGGGGTTGGTCAATGTAACAACCAAATCAGAGCTTGAGCCATAATATGTGGGTAGACTGGTAATTGTCCACTCATTTGTCCCCTCCTCTTTTCTGGTATTAGACAACAGAAATTGATTGACCTTAGGTAGGACATACTTTTTGACTTTCTCAAACTCCCTTTCTGCTAGAAGTAGCTACAAAAGGGAAGTCTACTGGGAAAACTTCTGATAAAGTTTTACTTTCCTAATAAATGTAGAAGGGATAAAAATGATGTGATCTCTTTGTCCTTAACAAGGATGTTTTTAATCCATCTTGTATTATCTATACCAGAATATCATGGAGTAGATAATTTTTAATAAGCAGGAATTTATTTCTCACATTTCTGGAGAGTAAGAAACCCAAGACAGAAGAGCTAGAATTATCAAGAGTTTTATGTTGTGTTATCCCATTGCTGATTCAAGAAGGCAATAGAAAGAAATCAAGGGAAGGTAGGCCTTCTCTCATAATGATGAACACCCTCCCACACAAGAACAGCATTCACCCATCTATGAGGGTAAATCCCTGATGGTGGAATCATCTCTTAAGGGCCCCACCTCCCAGTAGTGTAACCATGGAAACATTGCAGAAGAGGGAGTAGAAACATTCAAGAGCCAGAGGATCAGAGAGTTGGCTGTGAGACTGTCTCCTAGTAACATGAAGCTGCACCCACAAAGTCCCACTGACATGACTGCCCACCTGAAAGCTGAACAAGAATGACACCAATGGATTTGCCCAAGTGGACAAGGAAATGTCCATGAGGCCCCAATCCTACACAAAGAATTATAGGCAAAAGCTGGGAGCGAGAGAGGTAGCTTTCCCCAAAGAAGAGTTCACCAACTGGTTGTTCAATGCCAAACAGTCAGACCTTAAAATATACATATAAGTAACATACAGACTGAGAAGGATATATTTAAGACTATGTATGTATGTAGATGTATAAATATATATTTATGCATGCAATAACAATCAATGGAAAAAGAGGCCATGAATATGAAGGAAAGCAGGAAGGGGTATATGAGAGGGTTTAGAATTAGGAATAGGAAGGAAGAAATATTATAATTATATGATAATCTCAAAAAATTTTCAATCTGAGTTTTAGATAAGACACATATTCAAGCCAGGGAAAGACATTTTCCATGAAAGTGTCCATTGTGCCATTATGAAAACAGGAGCATCATAGAAATACACACTAACATTACTAAGAGCCTAATCCAGACTGCCTGTTTAGAAGCAAGTTCACTCAGTCTCCAAAACTTTAATGTTTTCTTCTTTTACTGAAAGCATTCTGCCAGTAGGAGGGACTCTCACAGAACCTGGGGCCCATAGTGAATTAACTTTCTTTGATGTGATAATACCAACCACACCCAACAACACAATCCAACTTTTGATCTAGCCTCTCTTAACTGTGCCAGGTTTGCTTCTGCTTTTTATATTTATGCATATACTATTCACATTCTCTCTTGCCCTTGAAAAGTTGGGATGAAGAAGAATTTACCATTAAGGTACTTCAGAAGACAGATGTTCTTCGTTTTTTTTATTTAGAAATATTAGATTTCAACTTAATTAAATTCAGTATGAGCTACTTTGAAAAGAACTCCAAACTAACTAAATTAGATGGTTCTGTGTTTAATTTGTTGCATATATTTGAAAGAATAACAATCAGGATACACTAGTCAGCATTCTGTCACTGCAACTAGTACTGGCTGCTTGTGAAGTAAAAAGAGATTTATTTGGACACATGGTTCTGAAAGTTCCAGTTCAAGATCAGGTGGCCCCATTGGTTTAGACTTCTAATAAGGACAATGTGTATAGAAATGCAAAAGGCACATGTTGGAGCAAGTAAACACTCATATCCCTAAACCAAAAGATGAAAGACTACAGATTTCTACAGGCCACACACATTTCAAGTGACCTAGAGACATTTCACTAGGCACTACATCCTAAAAGTTCCACTATCTCTAAAGGTGCCTCATCCTTGAACTCATGCACTTTTGGAAGAACTAGAGACACTTATCCAAACCACAGCATAGACCAGTGGTCCTCAATTTTGCTAATGTGGTGACCCTTTAATTTGGTTCCTCATCTTGTGGTGACTCCCACACCATGAAATTATTTTTGTTGCTACTTTATAACTGTAATTTTGCTACTGTTATGAATTGTAATGTAAATATCTGTGTTTTCTGAAGGTCTTAGGTGACCCCTGTGAAAGGGTCGTTCAACCCCCAAAGGTTGAGAACTCTGGCATAGACCAACATCTCTAATGTAATAGGCAAGTGTCACATGCCATTGGCCATTGTGTAATTCTTCACCAATAACATTAGTCATGCAGGTCAATGAAGTTACTTAAGCCATCCACTCTGCCATACTTTCTAGAATATAGTCATACACTGAGCTTTGGTGCATAGAAACTGTCTCATCCAGGCTCATTTACATACAAAAAAGATAAATGTAATGTAAAATAATTTTGAGATGTGCTAATATTCTTCCAAGAGGAAGACAAAAACAAAAACCATCCTGCTACCAAAAATATGAACTTTGTCCAATGGAACACTCCAGGGTCAACTTACACGTCAGCACTGTGTTTTTGTTCTTTACTTTCTGTTTATTTTCCTATAAAACTAGTTTCTCCTTTCCTCATAAAGAAGTCAAATAGGATAGAATGCATTTCTGTATTGCCTAATCCTTTCCAAACATTTTCACTTACTGGAGGACTATGCATTCAAACATACATGGCTGTGGGGGCCGTTATCATTCTAAGTACCACAGAAACGATTCACCATCTTTTTCTTCTGAAGTAAATGCTCTATAGGTAGTAAGAAACCCACAAAAACCTTTCTGTGTGTACTTTGTTATAAAAGGAGAATTGTCTCTATTGTCTTAATAGGTAACTGAAATATTTTTGCTCTCCACAGTGCTCCAGGTATAAAACGTAAAGCTGAATGCCAATGGGTTACCAAAGGCCTTGGTGGTGATTGGCTTTGATAAAGGAGAAAGGGGTATGTAGTCCTTTGGGGAAAGAAAAAAAGCAATTGGATAAATTTTGGCTGCTTTACAACACCCTCTAATATCAACCTCTTTCTTGGCCCAGCAATAGGCCTAAGCAGTTTCCTGGGACAGATTTTCCAGTCCCAAGACTAGTAGAGAATCACTGTAGAGTGCCAAGCAAACTTATATGGTTGGCCATCCTGTGACCCATGCTTTTCCATCTGTCCAATCTATTTCCATCTGTCAATTATCAGTCCTCTGACGTTAATCCCATTGTCTCTTAATGGGTTAATGGATGGACAAGCTGCAGTGAAGCCAAATGATGAAAATAACTAACAATAAGAAAGAGCAAATGAATGATTCATGGAACTATTGAACAAATCTCAAGTGTACGATGCTCTCGGTACATTGCCAGACTCGGAGCTTATACTGTGTGCAAACCCATTTGACAGGCATCTGTTAATACTTTTTAAATCCCTAAGTGGTGGATAGCAAAGATTATACAAACCCATGAATGTAATAAAATCCGTAGTATTTCGTACCAAAGGGTAAAAAGTCCATGTTATTTATTTACAGGAAATTTTTAAAATCAAATAAATTCATTTATAAAAGTGTTCTTTAAAAGAAAAATGGCCTCATATACATCTGTGTCATAAAACAAGGAATACTACGTAAAGAATCAAGATACCTGAGTTCTGTTTTTTATTGTTCTTTGACAATGTATATATGAATATACTGAATTTTTGGTCATTTTTACTTCCCATTACGTTCCTTATCCCCCTCTCTCTCTAAATGAAACCCTTCTTCTTCCCAACAAGCACCCCCCCTACTTTGATGGTATGTGTGTGTGTGTGTGCGTGGGTACCACTGAGTTAACTATAATTATTCTCATGAACTTGGGTAGGATGTCATTTACTAGAACATGGGCAACTTAAAACTGGCTACATCACTAAAGAAAATGAAAACCCTCCACCAGCCACCATTAACTACCCATAGTCCTTCAGTGAAAAACTGGAGCCTCACAAGCTGAAATAAGGATACCCAATCTTGTGCAATTCTTATGCAAGGAACCACAGATGCAATGAGTGTATGAACACCACAGCTGGGTTGTGTCCCGAAGAGACTCTCCTGCAGCATTCCTTCACAGCCTCTGCTCTTCCTTTCTCTATACACCCTCCCTTCCATGATGGCCCTGAGCCTTTGACACAGATGTCCTGCTTGGGGCCAATCCCTCTCCAGTTGCTTATTCTTCTCGCTTTAGTAAGTTGTGAGTCTCTGTATGAACCATCATCCACCAATCAAAAAGGGAGCTTCTCTGACAGTGGCTGAGAGCAGCACTTGTCTATGGCTATAAACATAAGTATTTTTGTAGGGCAGAAATCTAGTTCTTATATAAACTTCATAAATCGCTCCTTACTTCAGTGTTCTGATTTATAAAATGAGAGACATAAGCCAATTCTCTGAAAAATGGTTGACCCAGCTCTAGTATTCTATGAAGCTATCATGCTGCATCATGTGGAATTCCCCAAGTTGTTCGTCTTAAGCATTAGCAAAGACTAAGGTTATCTAAGAGTGGTAGCTGGAAGGGGCAGCCATCAAACGAGGGTGTTTCATAACGTAAGATGATCACTAAAGAGGAACTACTAATAGAAATCTTTCTTACCAGAAAGATAAGAGTAAGTGTCAGATTTAATGAATACTCTTAAATATTGAGCTGCACATAACACCTTTTGGACTTACTATTTTAAAACAAAAATTATGCATATTTATGGAATACCACATGATAATCAACACATGTATACACTGTGTAATGTTCAATTGGGGTTACCATAACTATACCTCAGAGATATATCTTTGTAATATAAGTATTCAAAACCGTTTCTTTTAGATTTTTTTTGACATTCTCTTAGCATTATTTTTTATAGTCACTGCTATGCAGAAGAATACCAAATCTTACTTCCCTGTCTGGATGTAACTTACTGCCTATTGACCAACCTTCCTCAGATTATCTCCCCCCATTTAATTTTTTAAAACAATTTTCTCCATTCTTGGTCAAAATAAACTTACAAATAAATGGGAAAGAAAGAGAAAATCATATTTCCTTCTGCCAGAGACGACACTTCTGCATTTTGTTTTGGCCTCTGGTGGTAGATGTAGGATGAGGAAGAAGGGGCTTTTTAACAGAGCAGTGTGAAGTTATTCACATGGCCTGTACTCAATCTGAAAATAGCAGAGCTGCTCATAGCTTCTTACAAAAACTCCAGAACAGACAGTCTTGGTGTTTCCATTATATTGGAATGTCCCTTAAATTTTTTGTCTCCATTTCTAATTGAGAATGCTCTGTGAAACCAAAGGGAAAGAAAAAGGTCACTTCAGTGGGCTTTAAGGAGCCCTAAATGACATTATAGCAAAAGGTGACCAACAGATCAGTGTCATATTGGGATCAGGGAAAGACTTCAGAAATGATTAAAGGGAAGTGTAGAGAAGACTTTCACATTTTGTTTTAGTATCTAAAATCTCTAATGCAGTAGACTTATTCTCATTGGAGTCTAATATTAAATCAATATATAGAATATTAATTGTCATATATGGTATATTAGCTAGTTTTATGTCAACTTGGCATAAGCTAGAGTCATCTAAGAAGAGGAATCTTCAATTGAAAGAATTGCCTCTGTAAGAGCTCGCTGTAGGGCATTTTCTTAAACAGTGATTTATGGGGGAGGGTACCAGCCATTGTGGATGGTGCCATCCCTGGGATGGTGGTACTGGGTGCTACTATAAAGCAAGCTGAGCAAGCATGAGGAGCAATCCAGTTAACCACACCCCCCCATGGCCTCTGCATCAACTCCTACCTCCAGATTCCTGCCCTGTTTGAGTTCCTGTTCTGACTTTCTTCAATGATGAACAGTGATTTAGAATCTTAAGTCAAATAAACCCTTTCCTTCCCAAGTTGCTTTGGTCATGGTGTTCCATCACAGCAATGATAACCCTAACTAAAACACATGGTATACCAACTCTCAAGATTTAATGTTTAAAAATATGAGTACTTAAAAACAAATAATTCATGTGAGCTTGATTTATTTTCACTGCAGTCACCGAATAGTAGCTTCCTAAGAGCCTCTTTATGTACTGCATTGGGCTTATTGAGCGTATTGAATTTTTCTGCAATAAAAGTATCTTGTAACAGGAAATCTAAATTATGTGGCAGAAATGAACCCTGGAAGCTACCGTCTGTTAAAGATGTTTCAGTTTAACATTATCACTGAAGATGCAAAGTGAGTTTTGAACTAAGCAAAATATGATTACTCAGTCCATTATCTCTTGGAATCTCAGAGCCTCAAAACCTCAGCTGTCATCAGATACAACCTCCAGGCTGATGCAGAGGCCCACTCTCCCAACGGTGCTAGAACATTTGTTTCCAAAGCCAGGCTACCTATGACAGATGCCGACAGTGTAAAGAACTGTAAATTGTAAGTTGTCTCTAGTTCCCTGACATCCCTCCCATTTATTGAGACCAGATTTGTTTCCCAGAGATCTAAACCAAGAACCAAGTTCTGCCCTCAAGAGTACCAAAGATATTATGTTCTTTCTATGCATTTGTCCTTTGGCTAAATAAATTAGAATCATGTCTATTATTTGGTTTTCTCAAATGCACATTAAATTTCCCCTTCCTCTGCAAAAGGCCTTCAAGTTGCTTGATTTTCAGTATCTTTTCATCCTGTCTACCCTTCTCTAACTACTGTAGGAGCCCAAGGATTTTCAAATTCTATATATCTACAAGAAAACACGATGGTNTTGGGATATTCAGCTGGCCCTGAATTTCCAACTAGAAATGAATGACATTCTTCTACTGCTATAGTATTGTGGTGTTCATCACNATGGTATTCTTTAATGTGAAATAACCTTTCAGTGAGAAATTTGTTCAAGTCTATGATGAAGAGTTTACATTAGATCAGCAGGGGAGCTACTTTATCCATAGAAATTTCACATGAGGACCAGTATAAGAAATTAAGCCAGGAATTACNGAGCTAAAAGGAAAGCTNTAGATACAGCTAGGAGAAGCTGGGGGTCTGCCTGTTTAAATGCCCCATATCACAATCTCCACTCTCATTGGGTGAGAAGAAATAGAGAAAAGAGTTAATGTTATGTCTTGAATGTGTTCCCTCCGGTTCATTTTGGCATTTGTCAACTTATTTCATGGTTGTTGCTGATAGTATCATACAACCCAGAATAGCCTCAAATGTGTTATGCAGTCTAGGCTGACCCCTAACTACTGACTCTCCCATTTCAAGTCCCAAATACCACGATTACAGTTGTGTACCAACATGTTGGGCTAGAACTTGAAAACTTAATCCCTGACACTACAATTTTTAGAGGTGTGACAATTAAGAGATGACTGGGCAACTGAGAGAACCGATGTCATTATCGTAACAAGAGGGTTTTTAGTGAACTTGCTATCATGCCAACTCTCCACCATGTAGCAATGTACCTGAAGACCCTCCCCGGATGCCAGCACCATGTTTTCAGTTTCCCACTCTTTATGACTACGAGTCAGATAAATACCTTTCTATGTATTACAAGTGGTTTTTAGTCTGTGGTGTTGTATTGTAGATGCATAAAAAGAAATAAGTAGATACAAAGTCAAGAGGAGGACACAGGGAAGAAGAAAACAGAAGAGGAACAAACAGCATAGGTCTGGAGGAGCAGCACAAACACNGAAGAACTTAAGATCCCTCTGTATGTACTTAACAGCCAAAGCCTGCTCTACAGTCCAGAGGTTCCCATTAGTGAAGAACAGACCTCCCACGATCACTTCTA
>LZPO01029429.1:0-11648 GCA_001675575.1 Neotoma lepida
TTTGTGAAAGTGACATTTAAATAATTGTAGTGTGTATTTATTTTTATAGCCTATAAATTCACATAAGTAATAAAATGGGAAAACATGATGTTTTACACTTTAAAGTAGGGTTCCAAACTTCAGTCATTAGAAAGAGTAGCTTTGCCAGTTGATGCACTGGTCATCTACTCATTGTGACTTTAAACTTTTAATTCAGTTATGGCAGAGACTCAAGCTATTGGGATTTTTCTCACAGTGGTCCCTTTGCATTTGCAAATGTACAAGAAAGAATATAATTGGTGGCATGGATATATTAAGTAAAATAATCAAATGATAGCTAAGTCTGAAACATCCTAGGTTCATTGAGCCTTAGAGCACAACTCCCAACTTCTTCTAGCTGGTCAACTTCTATATATAACAAATATGGAATAATTTCATACATACTATTGATACTGATATTGGTAGGACCCACCATAACAAGCACAAGGTAAGTTTTATAGTATGTAAAAGTCTGGACCATCATCTCCTGCTTCCAATAGGTCAGGAAAAGTTCCAAGGAGAGGACTCTGGGACATGAAGGCTGAGCTTTCGGCTGGATCACAAAGAGAAAGGTGATGGTCATTCCAAATAGAGGACAAAAAATATTCAAGTGTCCAGATTAATAGCCAGATATACAGCTAAAATTGGATAAACAAGGTTTACAGTCACTAAAACTGGAGTGGTGAGTGAGGGGTCAATCACAAGGAATAGAATATATTAAACTTCCTTTGTCTGTGAGAAGCTAGACCAAGGTCAGCATCGTTTTATGTGCAGCATCTGGACTCCTGTGTTCTGCTCTTTCTCATAGTCAGTTTTCTAAGGAGCAAGTAGGGTAGTTTCTGATTAAAATCTATGTCAGCAAATATATTACCTGCTTCACAATTTAAACTCACTAGTAGAATCTTACAAAGTTCAATCAATATTAGGACTTTATTTTTCAGTGAATATATTCTGTTCTGATCATGGTATCCCTCTCCCTCATCTTCTCTCCAATCTTCTCTGCATCCCACCCATCCAACTCCATGCCTTCTCTCTCTCTCTCTTTAGAAAAAAAAAAGCAGAAAAGAAAATAATCAGGAAAAGAAAAGGCATGAGGAACACATACACATAGAGAGACACACACAAAGAAAATAAAATCCATGAAAATATAAGATAAGAAAATACAATATATGAGCAAAAGACTAGTAAAGTAAAAAGTGTCCAAAAAAGAAGTATGAGATTGAAAAAAACCTCCAAAAATAGTATTGTGTTGGTTTTATACTATCTATCTACTGTTGGGCATGTGCCCTGCTCTTAATTATGGTTTGTATACCCAGTGAGGCTCCATTGGAGAACACTAATTGTTCCTTTGCAAACAGTTGTCATTTAGAGATAGCTTCTTGGTTAGAGATGGGAGCTTGTGTCTCTTTCACTCAGCATTGTGACTCCATCTAACTTAGACCTCTGCAAACCTAGCTTGGACCTCTGCAAAACTAGCTTTGACCTCTGCAAACCTAGCTTAGACCTCTGCAAACCTAGCTTAGACCTGTGCATGCTGCCACAGTCTCTGCAAGTTCATATTGCATCAGTCCTGTTGTGTCTGGACAACACTATTTCCTTGGTGTCCTGCATCCTCTTGGGCTTTTACAATCTTTCCACCTCATCTTCTGCAGATTTTCCTCCTCCCTGATGAGAGATATTTGATAGAGACATCCAGTTTAGGACTGAGTTTTCCAGTCTCTCACAATCTGCATGTTTTCCAGCTGTGGGTCTCTATGTTAGTTCCCATCCACTGCAGAAGGAAGTTTCTCTGATGATGACTGAGACACTGATCTATAGGTATAGGAGAATGTTGTTTGAAGTCATTTTATTGCCATGTTCCTTTAGTAAAACAATAGTATTTGGTTTTCCCCTAGGTCCATGGCCTATCTAGTGTCAGGTATGAATTCCATCTCATTAAGTGGGCCTTACAGTTACTTCCACAAGTTTGTGCATCATGCAGTTTATTGTGCAAGCAGGTCATCACTGTAAACCTCAGGGTTTGTAGCTGGGCTGATAGTTATCCTCCTCCCTGGAAGTGTGCAAAGCACCTTCCAGTACTATGAACATTTTGCAATAGAGGTGAAGAAGGCTCTAGGTAGACACTAGCTTGACTTCTCCATGATCTATGAGATATATAAGTGTTGTCTTCAGCAATAGGGCCTTCCCATCAGTTTGTGGAGAGGAAGAAATAGCCTTGGCAATAGCCTGAGTAGTTTAGGGGTTTCAGTTGGGCTCCTTTGGCCAAAAACTTAATTAAATGAAAGAAAGCAATTCCTTCCTCTGGAAGTATAGGTTGTTGGCAAAACATGTCTAGTTGTAGCCTTGTCTAGTAGCAGCCTTGTCTCCCCGTTCATTTGGTGACTACTCCATTTGGATTTTATGTTTATATTTTAAGAAGCTTCTACTGTATGTAGGTTTCAATATGACCTCTCACAAATGGTCCTTAGTGTTAGCTTCCCTTCTCCATAGTCCCCCACCNATATTAGTCACTGTTCTATTGTTGGGAAGAGACATCATGACCAAGGCAACCTTTATAAAAGAAAGCATTTAATTGGAGGACTGCTTACCATTTTAGAGGATTAGCTCATGATTGCTATAGAAGGAAGCAGATGTGCATGGCAGTGTAGTAGTAGCTGAGAGCTTTATAGCCTGAGCCACAGGCAGCAGGAAGAGACAAAGAGACACTGGTCCTGACATGGTGTTTGAAACATCAAAACCCAACCCAATGACACACTTCCTCCAACAAGGTCACACCTCCTAATACTTCCCAAATTGTTCCGTCAACTGGAGACCAAACACTTAAATACAAGAGCCTATGAGACCATTCTCATTCAAACCACTACACTCTTTTATGCCTGACTTCCCTCCCCATCTTTATTTAATTCTCCTATTCTAATTCACCCCCCCCATCTTTCATAAGTATATATTCTATGTCCCCTTCATTGAGAGAGCCTCCCCTTCACCCTGGTGACTATTCTATACCTAACCTCTGTGATTATATGAATTGTATAACATGTCTATTGAAGGCCTAAAAGCTTACATCCACATCATATAAGAGAATACATACCACATTTTTCTTTTGGGGTCTTGTTTACCTCACTCAGAATGATTTGTTCTATCTCTATCCATTTACCTATGAATTTCATTTCTTAGATAACTGGATAATATTCCATTGTGCAAAATCTACCACATTTTAATTATCCATTCATCTGTTAATGGGCATCTAGGCAGTTTCCAGTTTCGGCTATTGTTAATAGAGAAGCAGTGAACATGAATGAGCAAGTGTCACTGTAGTAGGATGTAAATAGAGTCCTTTGGGTATATGACCAATCGTATTATAGCTGGAACTTGAGGTAAATCTACTCCCAGCTTCCTGAGGCTGTGCCACACTGAATTCCAGAGTGGAAATACGAGTTTGCAATCCCTCTAGCAATGCATGAGGGTTTCCCTTACCCCACATTCTGACCAGCATGATCCATCATTTGTTTTACTGATCTTTGCCATTCTGACTGGTTTAAGATCAAATCTCAAGGTAGTTTTGATTTGCATGTCTTAAGAAGGACCTTTATCCATACACTCTGCCTGTCTCACAGCATCATCTGTTGTTCCCACATACTCCTCACTCCTTGTCTGCTCAGACTACCAGTTTGCTGTTGTTTGGATGTGCCCACATCAGCTATCATCGCAATCCAGGTTCCACTTCTGGATCTCTCCCAGATCTTTGTATAATTCACTCCTACTTGATGGGTTTTTGCTCAGATTATATTCAACAGATATCCTCCTGCCTAATTTTCTTATATATTCTTACAACCCTAAGTCTCACTTCCACCCCTAAATTTACACATAATCCATATGTAATATTATCCTTATTACCTAGTAGAATGTACATAATACATATCACATAATATGATTATCTATTAGAATATAGATAATCATTGGTGAGGATTTTCTTTACTGAGTTTACAGTTTTATTTAATGCACAGAAAAATGCCTGACCAAAAAAATGTTTAATGGACTTCTTTGTTATCAAACTGCTTCCATTTTTCCAGTTTGGAGGGCTTCACAGATTTTTAATCCCCATTAAAACAAAAGGCAAAAGTTAAGCCTGAATTAAACAAGCCAATATTCCCTCACTCACTAAACTTGCCTAATTCAGTGTGTATTATTTCATTCTGTTTTATCTGTTTGTTTTCTACCTCCTAGATGTGTAACATTGGACTTTGTCAGAATTTATTTCAACCCACTTTTAAAAAATGTATTTGTGGAGTATCTGTAGCTTCAGGTCCATGAGGATTTCATGGCTGATAGGAAACAAACTATGTTCCCTGTGTCCTTTCTCTTCCACAATGAGATGATTTGCATCACTAACCCTGGTAATCCATAACTTCAGGAAGGAATGTTAATTTAGCATGTCAGAAGAGAAGGTGACAATAGCCACTGCAAGAAAGCAATGTAAATTCTAAGAACTTGCCTCCAGCAAGAAAGATCTGAATCCATTCAAAGATTCATATTTCCTGACGACTAGAAATCGTTTAATGATTTCTCTGTCAAAAAGATGATGTGTTTCAGAAAACTAATCATTCCTCAATAATAATGCATAATACTTTTTGCACTGAAATAGGCTATTGTTGAGCATGTTACCACCTCTCCATGGCCATAGAAACACAATGTATTAAAACTGTTTGATCCTCTTCCCAGATCTAACTGACAGAATCATTATTAAAATTATTTTTATCTAGAGTAAGCCAGGATCCTTTAGAAAAGCAGATGCAAATTATGAGCTGAATGTTACAAGAATATATTTTGCTTCACTGATTGCTGTTTTGATAGCTATTTTTAAATTTTTTGGAACCCTTCAATGTCTGTTTCTCAGAGTAATTTCCATAGTCGAAAACTTAGAAATTTTGTTTTTATCAAAATTTTATTTTTATATTCTTCCCAAAATAAGAATTTAAAAAAATAATGACTAAGTGGGACTTGAAGAAAGATTTTTAACATGGGTGATTGCCCTACCTTTTAAGAAAAATCAGAATAAAAACCAGTTTATCTGGTTTTGAAGAAATCATGTTTATAATGGCATTATATAAGAAAATGTACTCACATGTTAAAGATAGGTTTGTAAATACTAGGAACATCATCTTTTCTAGGTCTGATCTTTCTTCATTTCTTATGTTGTTCACATATTTGTTGGGATTAAATCTTATAAAGTCCAACTACGTTAAAATTAAAATAGGCACCAGTATATTAGTGTTTTTCAAAATATAACAGTAAAATGACTTAAAGTCATTAATAGTTAGCAAAGTTTTATCAAGTCTTATGATAAAGTCAACTAAGACAAATGAATGCATAAATACAAATGCCAGTTTATTATTTGTTCAATAATATTGCAATTTATTATAATCAATATTGAAAGATTAACTCAAAACCAATTTCAGAATACTGAAGGAAAGGCCATTTTTGCTTATCTTCTCCAGAAATTCATATTTCAAAATATAAAAATTAGCATGCTTCTAAGAAACAGATTCATATTCCTGCTAATCAGTGAAAGACCTCTGCCAAAAAGTTACAGTGGATATTTTGACACAGCAATTTAACAGAGACAAGTGGCCCTTTTCAACTGAGATCTGATTGCACTGATATAATTTACTAATATGCAGCATTACTTAACATTAATTAGTTCCCAAAGTATTTTATAATAGGATTTTCTCAACAATTCATCTTAATTTCTGTTTGAACAGTTGTGAGGCTGACCATCACCTCTTCAATAAAGCTACACACACACACACACACACACACACACACACACACACACACACACACACGAAGCCTCCCAGACACACACACACACACACACACACGAAGCCTCCCAGATACACTTTCTCAAAAACTCACACACAAATAAATGCATGTTTGTGTATCTATTTATATTTCTAAAAATTTCTAGTTATTAGGACTTAAAGATATATAGCATTAGCTATTTTAAGAACAAAAAGATAACAATTAAACTGATAATAATATAAAAAAGTTGGTAAAAAATAACAATCTTACTGTGTAGCCCTGGCTGTCCTATGGAACTCATTATGTAGACCAGGCTGGCCTCAGAATCACAGAGATCCATCTGACCCTGCCTCCAAAATGCTGGAATTAAAGGTGTGTACCAGTAAGCCAGGAAAATTCTTGAAAATAATATAAGAAATTATTAACCCTGATTATAGCCCCATAATTTAAGAACTTATTTGCTGTGAAAAATGAATGTCACATTTAATTATATGTGATGTCAAATAAAAGCTTATTATTGTGGATAACAGTAAAGAATACAGACTGAATCCAGGGTAATACAAGTAGATTTGAAGCTGAAGGTGATTACATTTGTTATTCTCATTCTTCTTCCCAATTGAATGGCTAATTATTTAGTTATTATTTATTATTTGGAGAAATAGAAATTCTTTCTTATAAGTTATTTTAACTACATGACTAAATCACTCTTTTGAGGTTGGATCAAAATTCCATTTAATTTCTGCTAGGTACTAAGTTTCTGCAGGACAAGGATAGGCATGGCCCCATTGTTTTTCTAACTAAACTCAGCCCTAATTGCAGGGTTTGTGCTCTGTGCCTAGAGGCTATTTGGATAGTTATTTCCTCATTTGAGCCTTGACCTGAAAACACTTCTTAATGTGCTAATTAACAGTGTGATGTTGTTAATATTTTCTAAACAACTGAGTATGACAACTTACTTTTCCTTTGCACCTGAAAAATTGTGCCTGAGTTTCTTCAGTGTGATATAGTCATCAGTGTCCAAAATTGTTCTAACAAAATCATCCCAATATTGTATTCAGGAAAGTCATCTTTATTGAAAATTTCAACAAGTTTTTCATGTATGGCAGGATCACTTACCTACAACTAGTTATAGAAATGCACAAAAGGCTCACATTTCATGGATTATCTATTGAAAAAACATTGATTTACTCATTGCTACTTCTGTGTAGAATTGGGAATTGAAAGCAAATTTAAGAACTTAAAATAACAGAAAAAAAGACATGATTTTACAAGCCTGTGGACTTTATCTTCTAATCTATAGAATGCTTGTTGATACTAACTGAATTAAATGTGCAAGCCCTAATCACTTGTAAATAGTATTGTCTCATAAGAAATCAAATGATCCCAAGAATATTTGAAATATGGTCTATCACCATGACTTTACAGCAGGATTTAAGTTTTAGGGGCACTGTTTCACATGATTCAGATTTATGAGGAAGAAATATTTCATCAAGTGCAATCATATATAGATTAAAAAAATCTCTTGGAGCTGGTGAGATGGCTCACAAAATAAAGGTGCCTGTGGACGCACACACTAGAAGGAACAAACCAGTCCCTGCACATTGTCATTTGCCCTCCACATGTCCACTGTGATGCATGTGTCCACACACATCCACATACACAAAATAAGTTAACAAATACACAAGCAAACACAAACCCATCTCTCATTTGTTTTAGTGCTGTTTCAAGGTTATGTTCTTGGGCAAGGAATAATCAGTGAGATAGAAACACCAAATAATAGAGATCCCTATGGTGTGGTCAGCGATTATAACAACCTGAACACAGAATGTCTTTCTCACTCCTGTATAATTCAATGTCACTTTTAAAATTGTCATCACAGTTCTCAACACTTTTATATTCAGTGGCTGCATCATTCTTCATATCGCTAATGATCTGATACTTGGGAAACATTTCCCAGCAGCCACAGATCTAATACTTCATGTTCAAAAAGAACTGAAAGAAAACTTCAGGTGAAGCAAAGAATTGCATTTTACTGTCTATAAAATAGAGTTAATTGTATCCAGATGAAGGTGACAGCAAATAGATATTTCATGAAAACATTGCAATCACAGCAGCGGCTCTCTATGGAGAAGTGATTTGTTCTAAAGCTCACTAAATCACTGGTAGGCCATGCCACAGTTAACACCCCTGAGTATGAAAGAATGCTTGCAGGCAAAAAATAAGAGATGCTTTTCAATTTTCATATTTGCATTTATGTCTTCATACAAGTTATTGTTTTAATTTTTAGAAATTGTGTTAGTTTTATACTCTCTTCAGATTTCCTACATAAATGATTTAGCCCATTTTCAATAAATAAATATAGACAGGTGGCATATAATATTTTTTTTACCTTGAATAAAGTAGCATTAAGTACCAGTAAATAGTATTCAGTATCTCTAGGTGAGCAGCACCCTGTAAAAGTTAAATTGTTTGGAAATGAGAAACTAGTAACTGTCTGCAACTTAAAGAGGCGGGGGTTTAATTTGGCTCACATTTCCAGGGTACAGTCAGTCCATCATGGTATAGAATGCATTCACATACACATAAATTAAAATGTTTTTTAATATTAAAATAAATAAAGTGAAATATTTTACTACATAGCCCTGAATGACCTGGAACTCACTGTCTAGACCACACTGGCCTCAGACTCCTAGTAATGTCTCACCTCTGCCCCCTGGGTATAGGGATCACAGGATAATTGTAATATTTAAAGGACATTAATCATTTCTATATTATTCCTTGATACATTATCCTCTTCCAAATCTTCATAATACTTTAAAGAGAGCAACTCTTAACTTTTGTGTGTACAAACTTTGCCTCATGGTGGTTTATGTGGCTTCCAAAGCCACAGCTCTTAAAATTCCACACCCTGAAAACAGCCGTACCCTGAATACATGTATTCAAGGAGAAAAGACTAAGCTTGGGTGGGCTCCTCTACCAGGTAAGATACTATAGTCATGTGATTAAAATGAGAGAGAGTGCTTCATTGTTTTAACTTTGTAGAACAAAGCCCTTTCATCCCAGTGATATATTCTTCAATGAATAAATGCTGGACTGTCAAATATAGAAGTAAAATATGAGTGGTTTTGGTTAATTACATGCTTGAAACAATATTACTCCTAAATAGAACTGAAATAGAACCTGCTGGTGGCAACAATTGTAAAATTCATAAAATAGGAAAACTGTGTTTCTCATATGCACTTGCCACTGGTTATGTAAAATATGCAATGGAGTGCTATTGCCAAAGTTAGAGAAAGTTTCCAAATGCATATCAGGCATAGTCACTCTTAGGAGAAACATTTGTTCAATATTCTTAACACTGTAAGTACTTTGAAGGGTCGAGGGAATTAATCAACCCAGATATAGAGTTTTTAATATTCTGTTATACAGATGAGTAAGCAAATTTTCAAGTTATGGCTGATAGAGTTGATTATTTTACATACCAAGATAGACTCATATGGGGTGGGTCGCTTTTTTTTTTTAACATTCTGGGAATCAAGCCCAGAGCCTTGCCTATACTAGGCAACGTTCTACCACTAAGCTACACACCTCAGTTCAGAATGTGTTTTACAAAGAAAATCCTGTAATTCTGGTGCTGCTAGCCACTGCCAAGAAATTTGAAATTAACATTTAATTGCAATAAAGCATCAACAAAATGTTCAGAAGTAAAAAGGTTTTAAAATGTAAGGAACTCTTGTTCATATATCAAATATTAAAGAGGAAAAATAATTTCTAAGAACAGCTTTTTATAATTAGTGTGAAATTCATATCAAATTAACCATTTAAAAGTAAAGAATCTATTTGTTTTTAGTACATTTATAGTGTTGCACAGCCATCACCTCCTCTATGTATTTCTAAAACATTTCATCTCATCAAAATAACTCCGACACCTATTCAGGGNTGACTTTCCACTCCCTCTCTCCTTCCCCTCTGGCAGCCAGCAGTGTTTTCTGTCCATGTAGATCCAGCTCCTCTGGGTACACATATAAATGAGATCATATATATGTGACCTTGTGTGCTTGGCTACTTTTACTTTAAGTAATATTTCCATTTATGCACATTTTAGCATGTATCAGTAGTTTTTTCCTTTGTTCTCTAGAAATCCATTTTATCATACAGTCTCCAATTTATCTCTCCACCTGCTGAGGGACATATTGGTTATTTATAATTATTCTGGTATGGGTATGAGTGCATATGTATTTGTTAAAGTGCCTGTTTTTATTCTTTGGATATGTACTTAGGAGCACAAGTGATAAACCTTACAGTAATTCCACATTTCGCTTGAGTAATTATCAAACTCTTCCTTAGCACTTAAAACTTTTACATCCTATCAGCAATGTACAAGCATTACTATTTTCTGTCTGCTTTCTAACACTTATTCTCCTTTAATTAAAAAACAGCAGCCATCCTATTGAGCATAAACTAGTATCTAGTTGTGATTTTGATTTTCNGAATAACTAACAATGTTGAACATTAGTTCAAATGTTTCTTGGCATTTGTATTCATATTCTTATTTGGAGAAATTATTCGAGACTTTTGACTAGTTTTTAATTTAATGATAATAGTTTGTAAAAGCCATACTTTAATATTAATGGATAAAGACAACTAACATAACAGTAACTTCTAAAAATATCAGTTAACTGAGAAGTAAGGTCAATGTGTGTAGTTATTTTAAATGAGTACTGGGACAAAACTCCCAAGAGTTAATCTCAGCAAATAATGNTCTATTTCTCTTAACTAGGAGAAGCTACCTCCACATAAAATTCCTACTATTAAAGTTTACAAATCTGAAAAGGAGCTGGTTTTCAAGTTTCTAAGGAACAGTTCACTCACTGAAAAAGAAGAACAGTACAGAGAGAAAGGGACATTTAATCTTCAGCTCAATTTGGCAGATCCTGAAAACATAGACCCCGATTGCACTGCTTGGACAAAACATTGTATGTTTGTGCTTGTGCATTTGTTGAAGCTGAGTGATATAATGTCAACATTTAATGTGCACCAGAGCTTTCAGATCATATAAGGAGTGTTTACTTATATAGCAGGAATAATTTTAAAATGTGAACATAACCTTGATCTTTCTCAAAGGTCAAGAAGCTGTGAACTCAGCCGTGCTCCCAGGGCCTGTGAGGAAGACTGGAGCCTGGCCAGGAAATGGAAAGATGCCCTAAGATTTGCGTTTCTCCCCAGCCCAAGCTGTTCCCTTGAATCCCTGCTCTTCCTGAAAGTAGCCAAAGTGAGGCATTTCTTTGAAAACTCTAACTTAGAAAGTAAAAGAATCTCAGGACAAATTTAATAAAGAAAAGTACTAAGGTTTCAACTAAAATCTTGACATACAATAAGAACAATAACATGTGGTATCCAGGAGTGAAGCTCAGGTTTTCAGGTTGTCTTTGCCTGATCATCCATTTCCCCAGGCCCAGACAGGCAAGTATTGTAATATCTAGTTTGGAAAAACTAATTCCAATAAGGAAATCTTTCTTTTTTTAAAAAAAAAAAAAGAGGCATGAGAAAGACTTAGATGATCCACTTTCTCCAATGTATTCCTATTCTACTTCCAAACTACTTCTTAATGTAAGTCACAGCTATAGCTTTGAGGTTAAAAAGTAGCCTTAGGATCAACCAGTTTGGAAGTTTAGTTCTTGCGATACCTTTTCTTGGCTATATATATTTTGTAAAAATTNTTACTTTTTCAAGTTTTGGATTTAATATGATGATGACAATGATGATGATGATAAATACCATCTTGCCATTGTTTGGTAAGTGCTTGATATAATACCAGATAAACAGCCTGT